>OX421453.1:34706586-34726586 GCA_949126865.1 Montipora capitata | reverse complement strand
GCTACATAAAGCTGACGAATTTTAGTCGGAGAGGTCACGTCTTGTACTTTCTGTTTTTTTTTTTACTTACACTAAAAAATTATTCGCCCCCACCACAAAAAAAGGTTTAATACAGAGCTACAATCCTGGCCAAAGCTTTGGGACATTTTTATTCCACTCCCTCCTCCCTTCCTCCCTCCCCCCCCCCCCTCCCCTAACTGAACAAGCTGGGTTTCCAATGTCAAACATATGAAAACTGTTCCGCTAGAAGGTATGGTCTACATTGCTTAAAGGGAATGAGGGAGGAAATTCCCAAGGATGTAGTGGTTGGTAAGAATAAGACGTAACTTGTGTGTGTCCCCACACGTTTTCGAAAGGATGGTCGGTAAAATCATGCACTGACATATCGGTCAGTGAAATCACTTGTAATAAAAGACTACCTTGGATTTAACTCACCATCGCAGTTTGGACCTGTGAATCCAGGCGAACACAGACATTTGAATCCCCCCTCAAAACCTAAGCACTGGCCTCCGTTTTTGCATGGGTTCGGAACACACATGTTCAAGTCTGTGGATATAAAATAGGTGAGCTGCTTGAGGGGGGAACAAAAGAAGATTCTACGTCGAGCTTTACGTTAGTCGAAATTTAGCTTGTGGCCGTTCAAGAAGGCCTGGATAAGGAAAGCTCAGCCGTATCTAACAAAAACCCCTTTATCAAAAGCGAACTCTAGATTCCTTTTTTCGAGACAAATAAGACAATCTATCTCTCGTCATCGTCGAGACATACAGTGTATCAATGCACATCGAAACGTTTTCACCACAGTTGAAGGAGTTCTTTAGGCTAGCAATATTTAAAGGTTATCGTTACACCTTCTTTACCTGCTGCCAAAAGTTTTACCAGCAATGTTGAGAGTTTCCATAGCTGTCAGCCATAATCTTTCTTCAAACTAACAAAGTCGTCTTCGCACAGGGTTTATAGGGCAACATTGAAGTTTAGTAAGGTTGCTGACAGCGATCGAAACTCTCGACATCATAAACCAAATTGTTTTAAAAAACATGCAAATACTTTGATCATAGTGGAAGTGCACTTAGCTATCAAACTAGTTCACAGGCACCCCACTTTTAATAATTTGAAAGAAACATGATTAAGAACCCCACAAAAGTCAATCTTTTCAACCAGTTGGCTATTTGGAAAGCGCGGTAGAGTTGAATCCGGGACAACCGGAAACAAATCCAAACCAGGGGTCCGTTTCTCGAAAGTCCCGAAACTGTACGGGCCATTTTCGGGTGTCACAATTCTATTTGTATCTCAAGAACGGAGAGGATTTAAGTCGTCAAACTTCACAGTCATGTTTCTTTTAGTTACCTTGAAAACATGTCAAAAGATCGGCCTTCCAAAACAAACAGTTAGCAGTTTCACAAATGGATTTTCGGTCCCGAAACGTTTTCGGGACTTTCGAGGAACGGGCCCCTGGAGCTATTTGTGAACCTGCCAACCGCTTGTTCAGGAAAGTCAATCTTTTAACATGTTTTCAAGGTAACAAAAACCAAACTGACTGTGAAATTTGACGCCTTAAATCCTCTCCTTCCTTGAGATACAGAGGGAATTGTGACACCAGAAAATGGCCCGTAAAGTTTCGGGACTTTCGAGAAACGGGCCCCTGAGGTTAAAACGGGATTTGAACCCGGGGCAACCGCATGCAAACACAACGCCCTGACAACTGGACCACGCCTTCTCCCTACTTTCTCGAAAGTTCAAGAAGAATCTTTCATTCAGGATTGTTTTGCCAGTGTCAAAGTCGTAGTCACAATGAAAAGATTGCAGCGTCACCATCAATCGAAAATCAAGGATCTCATCAAGCTCCTGTCAAAACTAGAACATCGGGATCATATCACATTTTGCGCGATGCGTCCGTTTAAAAATACGGCAGCTACAGCACTTGAAAGAATAACCAACAGAGCAATAACGTTAACTAACATTAACATAAAATATCACGGGATATTTGTACTTGTCTCCTTACTTCTGTTCAATAACTTTCAGAGTTATGTAAACATCAATGAAATAACGGGTGAGCTTTCGCGCGCAAACATGATATCTTCACACATGAAAAGAACAACATTGCAATGGTTACATAATAAATCGCGCCAGTAGTTAGGACTACAAAAAAATATTAAAGTGAAATGCTTTGGCATTTCATTGGTGTTTATGTAACAAACTGACACTGCTGTTTGGTGCGCCCGCTCGTGAAATATTTGCCAACACGCGAAGAGAAATTTTGTATCTCCGCACGGTCATGTAACATACTCTATAATTACGACTCCCCTAGTGCTATTTGCCTGTCAAGACAAGCCTTAGTACTGTTTGCAGTCCTTTTGATACTGTGGGCTTGTAGTTTTTCTAGATCTCTATGGATTGCCGAGGTTCTAAGAAACCCAACAGCTGGTACCTTCGCAACGAGATCCTTGATACTGGGCTCGGCAGTTACACTTGAATCCATTTGGCGTCTCGATGCAATCTCCTCTGTGCTGGCAAGGATTAGGTCGACAGTGGTCCACTTCTAAAAAATGGTACACATCAGTGTGTCAGCAAACTCAGCCTTTCAACATACTGATGGTCTTATGCTTAGTTTTGGCCATTTTTTTTGGGATGAGGGTGGGGGGGGGGGGGGAGGGATGACAGGAAGGTTGATCTGTTATCTTCCGGGTAACCTTTACACCCAACCTTGGACAAATTTTGTCCATCAGCATTTGCTGATAGTAATTTGAAAATGTATTCTTAGTGGTTAAGTTAGGGAGCTAAGTACGCGATGTTTTTGGGCCACGGACGGCAAGCGGAAGTGAGCTGTTTCCCCTTTTAAGTTGTCTCCACACAACCACACATATTTCCTGGTATATTTTCACTATTAGAGTCGATTAGTTTGAAAATCTGGGAGAGACCTGTCACTTACGGTTTTCGTCCCTAGCTTAAAAACGTCACTTGCTAAAGCTCTCCATTAACACTGACAGTGTCTACAATTCAAGAAAATTACCTCCTTAACACCAGTATATAGAGCGACTTTCGTATGACCTTGGAAAAGTGTTCACACTTTGTTTCACGAACCAATGTTTGGCAAGATTAAAACAAAGCTTCTCCTTATTCCCGCCAAGGAAACTCCTAATATGGGCAGTAAACCGTTCGATTGCCTAATCACACTACTGCACTTCAAATGACGTCAAAGCGAAACGCCAATCGCTTTCGAGAAAGTTCCATGGAGATATGACGTTGTTTGCCTCCGCGTTCGGTAAACCAATGAAAATTTGCGCTCGCTTGTTTTTGTCTGATAAGCCAATTAAATGTTTTGCATTTTTGTTTACGTTCTATTTTAACGTTTATTTTTTCAAGGTCATATGATCGCTCTATAATCATTTAGTTTTGTTCAGTTCGGTTCTTCATACCCACCAACACAAAAATATATAATTGGATACACAATAATCACCTACCACCGCGACTCTATTCTTACCATCACAGAACGAGCCCTTGAATCCAGGCGAACATATACACTTGAATCCACTGTCATGTTCAATACACTTGGCGCCATTCTTACAGAGGTCTGGTTGACAGCTGTGACGCACTACAAAAATCGAACAACATGAGCTTGTTGGGATATGCTTATGAAAAAAGGCACTTTGAAGGAAACTAAAAGTGCCCCAGTAATAACATTTTATTTCGTCACGGTACAATGTTTCATTGCTTTTCCCCCTCGTTTTCCATGGGCCGCACAAAACACGTGAAGTGAGAGCAACTGGCGTTCATTTGTCTCCTGGCTGAGCTATGGAGAGGCATGCTTTCATTCTAGTTTTGTGACCAGTTCAGTCTACCTTTTACTTCACACGGCACACGCGCCGCACACTAGATAAGAGACCCTGTAGCTTTGCAAATGCGGTATGTGATTGGAGAACAAAAAACTAGATGATACAACAAAAATGATGCACCTAGCCCTGATAACTGAAAAGAAGATACGGCAAATTTCGACTGCTGAATGTGAAAGGTTTCCTTCAGGAAAGAAAATCTCCTGAATTCAAGAGCAAATTTTAGAGCGGTTTTCATTTGAGTGTCGTAAAACAAATACCAAGGTAATTACTTCGACCAATCACAGCGGGTGCAAACAGTGTAATGAACCAATCCAAATTCGTGGCAATTTCACGTAACTTGCTCAAAGGGCGGGAAAAATCGCGCGTGCAAGTCGCGATTGGTTTTGGTTTTAGTTGTCATTGGTTGATAAACCGACGCGAGATTTTTTAACCAATCACCAGGCGTA
This sequence comes from Montipora capitata, assembly GCA_949126865.1. Taxonomy (NCBI): domain Eukaryota; kingdom Metazoa; phylum Cnidaria; class Anthozoa; order Scleractinia; family Acroporidae; genus Montipora; species Montipora capitata. The sequence continues at coordinate 34,722,310 of OX421453.1, read as the reverse complement.
GTGATTTTTTAACCAATCACCAGGCGTAGTGGCCCCTTTCACGACATTACCTGAGCAGGTTTTTCCAGTGTAACCAAGTTGGCACAAGCACTTAAATCCACTTTCCGTTTCAAAGCAGCTTCCGCCGTTTTGACAAGTGTCTGGTTGGCAAGGACTTTTTTCTACAAAGAAAGTGTTCGATAAAGTTGAGAATCCACGTTTTTGTTTATTATAAAGAGGTTAAAGTGCTACTATGATAAAAAAAGTCACTTCCCTTTCTTTTTTTCTTCAGATTTTGAAAGTGTGGCCAGGGTTCGATTCCCAGACATGGCGTCATTTGTTGGTTCTCTACTCTGCACCGAGAGGTTTTTCTCCGGGTACTCCGGTTTTCCCCTCTCCTCAAAAACCAACATATGATTTGAGGGCCACAGGGTCATCATAAGACAAAAATAACCGGAAGTGGAAATAACAAACTGGAAGTGTTACTCGTATAACCGCATTCATCTGCGCACAAAGTAGTTAATTGCGTGGCGTGTGATTGTACGGTGAAAACTTGAAAATGGGCAAGGATGTACGAGGAATAGAAAGAGGGAAATGTGCTTGTGGTGAATGCGAGGATTTCATGAGGTCTGATGGAGCAACTTGTGGCTATTGTGACTGTTTGCCGACTCGCCATCCTAAAAGGATACCCGCTACTCCTCTGACTCAGTTGATGGCACATCGGCTGCGGAAACAAGTGAAAGCACAAGTCCAGAAAAAGATGAAGACCTAGGGTGGTTCCCGAACCCAAAGGGCGAATATAGTGATGTAGTAGATCGAGTTGTCGGTTCAAGTTCGAGTAGCTTAAGTGACGAATCCTCACCGGAGACTGATTTTATACCAGAACCCCGCGCGGAAACATCAAAATATAGGCGAATGCGGGCACGGGTCGAGAGAGACAATTATGTTAGTTGGGAGAAGGTAGTTTTTTGATAAGTAAATTTTTCGACACCTGTAAAATAATTTAGATTAATCTCGACTGGTAGCTTTGCTTGTATATACAAAATAGAAGCGACATGGAGTAATTTTTTCCTTGCCAAAAACAACTATTACCCTCCCCGGGTTGAGAATAAAACAGGTTTGACCCTCCCCAATTTGTAAAAAAAATGATAAGGACCTCCTCTCCGAAGCCCCGGCCCACCCCACCCCCCCCCCCCCCCCCAATTAAAAACGTACCTTCCTTAAGCAGGCATAAAAATTATGTACACAATATTAAAAACGTTCATATATTAAAGATTAAAGTTTCATCTATAACGTATCCACCATGATATCAGCTGTTCAGTTGGGCAATTGCTCTGGGTATAAATGAACTCTTTTGTCTATCAGGTCCTTAGATCACTTCCTTAATTGTGGTTAACATGGGCTGATATGAAATTTAATGTTCGTCTCACAACCCTTCAATTTTCAAACCCCTTTGGAACGCAAAAGAACCCACTTCTCGCGCAGCAAAGCTTAGGGCATGGTGTTCCCAGTGTTGTGGTCTGTCCTCTGTGGTATATCACAGTTAAGAGAGCAAACGCTTGGGGATTTAGCCGGACCTGCAGGTCGCAGGTTGCTGGTTAGGGTTGCAGGTCATTGTTTCACCACAGCAGAAACAACCCAAACCTTAACTAAACGCTAACAATAGGCCCAAACACTATGCTTTAGATAACGTTCAAGTCTAAGGTTAGTGTTTTTGTAAAGCTTTGAGTTGTTTCACTTATGGTAAAAAAATGACCCTGGAACCTGCACTTTACACGCTCCGTGCACCAAGCTGCTCTAAAATCCGAGGGTAAAGAAGATGTGATGATAACCAGACGGCAGCCCCTTGATTACCTTCACAATTTATTCCTTTGAATCCAGTTGGACATCTGCAAGTGTACCCTTCGCCACCAAGAGACTCGATGCATGTCCCAGCATTCTGACATGGATTTTGTAAACACTTATCTCGGGTTCCTGCAAAGGTGTTTGTTTTCAAGTACGTAAGTGTTACCTTAATTAACGTGGCAAAAAAATTGACTACCTAACCGGCCAGGTCAGATTATCAGATTTAATCATATTATTATTGAATTGCGCCTTTGCGAAAAGCGGTTTCGATATTTATTACGGTCAAACGCGAAAACAGTGAAACCGTCCACGAGACGTTACCAACTAGACGTCCTTGTAGACAGTACATCTAACTTTCATATTTCATGGTTTAGCCAACAGAGTGAACAGTGGTGTAGGGATGGCGCAGTGGTGAGAGCACTCGCCTCCCACCAATGTGACCCGGGTTCGATTCCCAGACTCGGCTTTATAGGTGGGTTAAGTTTGTTGGTTCTCTACTCTGCACCGAGATGTTTTTCTCCGGGATCCTCCGGTTTTCGCCTCTCCTCAAAAACCAATATTTGATTTGATTTGCGTCGATTTGTTAATTTCAATTTACAGTGTCCCCAATTAGTGCTCCAGCGCTAGAACGACTAGACACTTAAATAAAGTTCCTTTCCTTTAAATACCACAGCTTAAAAAGCATGCAATGCAGGCGTATTTTAGTAGACGATCGCTCCGTATACTTGTTCACGAAATGCTTGTCCACTATATTGAATCGTTGAAGCAACAGAAAGTTGGGGAGAGAAACAACATTTCAATCGAAGGGGTGGGGGGATAAACGAAAAGTGAGGCTGGTCTTTCATATACCGGATTCGAAATAACTAATGTCCATAAAACAAACAAAAAAAAACAGCGCGAACATAACAATATCTAATTAGCAAGGCCTAATCGGAATAACATTGGTTCTTTTGCCCTCCGCCATTTTAGTCTGGTATATGAAAGTCTACCCGAAAGTGAGAATGGGGGACTGAAAGGCGTATAAATGTTAAATCCAATATGGCGGCTGCTTAACGCGATCGTACTCGAAAAGAGTAACTTGTTTAATAATAAGACGCCTGCACTGCAAGTTACAGTCTTGTTATTCAGATGGCTGTTCCCGAGTATAACAGAACTAAACAAGGCTCCATATTCGGCAAGTGAATATCAGACAGTCTTCAGGGGAGGTTCAACTGGGTAATCACGGATTCTCGAAGGACGTTACGCTGATTTAAAGAGGAAACCTTGGCCGTTTTTGTCTGTTAAACTAAACCTCTTTGGAATGAGCTCAGAGCTTATGCAACCTTTAATTTTTGACTTGGGTGAAACGAGAGTTAAAAAAAAAAACGTCAATACCTGCGCATGTTGGTCCAGAAAAGCTTGGTTTGCATATACATTCGTAACTTCCGGGTGCTGTTTCAACGCATCTTCCATCATTAAGGCAAGGGCTATGAGCACAGCTTGCCTTTTTCTCTGAAACGAATTGACGTTTTGAAGAGACGCTTAGCTGAATAAAAGCTTAACATTTGAGCTATATAAGAGATATCAACTAAAATTCTTTAGCTTCTTGGGGGTAAACCACTCAGACACGTTTTTTCATGTTCACTAAAGAGAGAAGTTGCAAAGCGAGACGGCATTTCCAGGCGGTTAAGTGTATGGATGCATGGAAAGAATACCGACAATGACGATGATGCCGGACATGTCCAAAAGCATGCATCAGTAGCAAAACTTTAGTGCAGCGTTTATGTCTTGGGCTAACGAACAAGTAAGGGTTATTTTGTAGTAACGAGGTGATACGTGAATTATTCCCTAAGGGTGCAGCCCAAGGTGAATAATTCGCGTATCCTTGAGGGACCTCAAAAAAACCTTTACTTATTTTCCACATGGGCAACCTTAACACACCCATGAAAAACAAAGGCTTTTGTTCAATGCGCATATGGCTCTGAATGAACTGACAGTAACAGCATAAATTAAAATGCCGGTAGTGCGCACTGGGATTTTCACGTGGTTATTTCAAACAGCAAAACATGTTTTGTGTCGTATCTATGCTTCATTCACTCCAACATTAGAACCAGAAGACACGAGTGACTGGGAAGACGAGTTGTTATTGACGACTTGTTTGTTAGGGATGTCAAGGAGCGTGGCAGATAAGTTGTTTATGGGTCGAACAGACCATAAAAGCAAGCAAAGCAACGATCCTCGCAGCCATGGACGCAATTTCAGCAATTGCGTAGAGAATACATAAAAGCGCGTGTTTCCTTCATACTTACCAAAGAGTCAGTGCCAAAGAGAAAGAGTTGGTTTCCGACATTTTGCAAGGGAACAAAAACGAGTTTTCAATTACAAATGAGGGAGAAACAAAGAAAGCTAGGCTGGAAGGAAATACTTCGGAAGGATCTTCATCTGCATGTGTTCAATGATTTCACAAATTGCTTGTATTTAAAAAGTAAGAGTTCTAAAAGTTGTTCAAAATAATGATTATTCCTGCTGTAAAACCTTAGTTCGTAACTCAGTTTGTAAAGGAATGTTGGAGGGAAGTTGATTTTAATGTTTTCATATTGTTATCAGGTAATGTTTTAGCCCCGCTCTCTCCTGTTGCAATCAAAGCCAGGCACAGCTATTAAGACGCTTGACAATGAGTGAAGGACATTAACTTCAACTCCCTTTCGAAACCAAGGAAACCTAGGCTAGTGGATAACATGCTTTCTCCTCATGTGTAACTTTGGTACCTTCACAGTGTTTTCCATGATATCCATGCGGACATGTGCATTCGTAATCAAACAGCAACTCCGTACAGGACCCACCATTATGACAAGGATTCGGGCGGCATTTGTCGGGCTCTAAAGTGTAAGCAAATAGAAAAGCCATCGTCAAGCCCACTATAACGATCAGAGCTTTATTTGCCGAGTATATGCCAGCGTCACTGCTACAACGTGCAACCTTTCACTCAACGTAAGTCTTGCTGTAAACTCATTCAAATAATTTAGCACCTTTCAGCGTTGCAACATATAAGATACATGGGCTTTGAATCGATTCCCAAGAAAAAACCACTGTTTGTAAACAAAAACCGTGCCATGCATTTGTTTGTTTTAATAATGACTGTTTTAATGACTGAGTGAAATAAACACGAAAGGAGTGGACCTTGTTTTTAACTTTCTGTATCACAAAAATAGAAAGCTAACAGTGGGCTCTATTGAATCGGATGACCCAAACAGATGCAACCTTACGATTGACTTTTCTTACCTTCACATCGTTCACCTTTCCAACCACTGGAGCAGGAACACTCAAATCCTTTACCTCCCACTGTACACTGTCCTTCATTATTACACGGATTGGGCAAACACGGGTTCCTCTCTTGATCATCGAAATTATGGGAAGAAGAAAACATCAACGATACATCAGCATTGACAACCAATGTTTTCGTAAGCAAGAGAATGCCCACGAAAAACATCGATTTCGCTACATAGGTCTTCCCGCAGAAGTACACACACGAAGAAATTCTTGAAGCATAAAATTACGATAAGGATGGGGGCACCTTGTGACACGGATAGCCAAACACTGGTTATGCCACATGCCTGCTCAATGATCTTCTTCGATTACATCAGTAGGAAAGAACGACCTTCGTGAATCTATCCAACGGTTCACGTAACCCTCTTAATTGAATGTCGGCACAGATAATGCTCCCAGCAGGTGAAAGCATTTATCATTTGACTATGATCTTCACGGTTACAATTTCCGCGAATCTGATTGGATTCTGCATGACACAAGTGACCAACTGTCGCGGACGCTGCCTAGACAGGCATCAAATATGTTTGTTGTTTTAAGATCGAGCTCCACTAAAACGACGATTCTGCTCAGGACAGATCCTTATTGATTTAGCTTTGGCTGTAATTTTTCTTAACGAAGGGAAAAAACGATTATACTTAATGAACCAGCCATTTGCAAGGACTGATTCAGAAGATGTGATTATTTGACCGCAGGTTGTTAAAATCACTTGATATCAAAAAACACGCCCGGTTGGGATAAATTAAGAAATAAAATCTTAGGAATTACTTTTATTGTCGTAAAGAAATGATAGCCTCGTAAACCCGACAAACGTCAAGACGAAAAGAGATAGGCACTGAGCAATCTCGCTTTCCACCGTTTTACCGAAATAACAACATACTGTCGGAAAGATTAAAAAACGCAAAACGTTGATAGAAGTGGGCACCCTTGGCGTTCGACGTTGGAGATCCTAGGTTAACACGGGCGACGATCACGCAACGAGACAAAAAAACAAATCTCATGGCTAGAGGCGAAAAAGTGCGCAGCGTTTTTAACGTTCAAGTAAGGTACATGGTGAAACTTGTCACAAAAATACTACGAAATACCAAGACTTTTACTGATGTAAATTTTTCAGAAACTGCATGTTTTACATCTATGCGTTCAAATAACCAAGACCGAGGAAGAACGCGCGACCGGTCTCGTACTTTGACATTCCACTGTTCAGAGATGTCGCAGATGTATTTTGCAAGTGACCCTGATGACTGTCATGATGAAACTTCGATCTGGTTTCTTCGTTTGTTTCAATATGGAGCTCTGATCGTTTTACCCGGCGTCGTCGGTTAGATTGACCTTTGAGCTTGATAATCACAGACTAGTGGCATTGACTCTAAAATAACTTCGGATGCTAAGTGTTGATATGGCTATCTGTTTATGCGGCAAAATATTTTCACGGTATCTATAATAGGCCCCTCCACTCAATATTCAGTTTACCACACTGATGTCAGCGCAAAAAGGGTGCACACGAGAGATAACAGGTCCTTGTCAATTCTATGACACTGAGGACACCATTTCCATCCTGCCACTTGGTGACACGGCCTACAGTTAAACTTAGATTTAGGTTTTCGGTTTTAGCTTTGATTTGCCAATACTACCGCGGATTTACACTGAGAAACCATTTGTACACAAATTACAACATATGTTCAGTATTAAAAATTCTACAAACAGTAAGTTACAGGCTTTGTTTACACATATCACAACATTGAGTTAAACTATTACAATACTTAAAATAGCGAGTGGTGGGGAGACAACAGGAAGCCAAATGCTTGTAAAAAGACGTCCGTAATGGTATGAGTATTTGATTCAAAGAAAGACGAAAGGGCTGCAATAAGTGCAAAAAAGACGGTGAAATTCAAAAGAGTGAACTGACCTCGCTCTAACGAGACAATTTAAGCAAATTCAGGTGGCTCCAACGGAATTCGATCCCATGACCTCTACGATCCCGGGTGCATGGGTTCGAATCCCGTTGGAATTCAGGTCTTTGCTCACGGCATTGTTTACGTTCTATCTCATTAAGTTTGCTGACAGAAGGGATCACACTATTTACAAATTGACTTCAAAAGGTAAACAGAACGTGTTAAACTTAGTTAAATTTCCAACTGTAAACCTTTTGGCCTTGATATCGAGCCAGTTATTAGTCATCAAAAACTGAAAATTCTTGGGCGGCAAAAGCGCAAATATGACCCCATACATTATTTGTAAAATTTCGAATTTTCAAAGCGTCATTACTCAGAGATTATCTGGTAACTAGCGCTCAAAGCGTCAGAGATAGCTCATTATGCAATGTACTTTAAATATTCAGTAATGATTTTTTGCCTGATAGATTGGAAAACGATGGGGTTATGCTAATGAGGGAAAAAATGAAAACAAAGATTCCCCTGAAAGAGAAAATTGCTTAAATTGTCTACGTAAGTGCGAGCATCACTTGACTCTTTCGTCTTGACCCGCACTTAAAACATAAATGCATTCATTTCAAACAAAGAAATTGTTTGGTGGATAGAAAAAGTGCTAATAGCCTGGGGTTATTCAAGAGAAATCAACTACAAATGTTGAAGAAATGGAAGAACCGTAATTTACAAGTTGATGGAAACAAACCCAGATACCGTTTACTGCATGGTTCAGGGTTTTATTCACCAGTTGTGAAGGATCGCTTAAACGATTGAGCAATAACCTTGAAGCAATTTGTTTATTATACAAGTACAGAGATCATACATTGAAAGAGATAAGTTTTCATTGTAAGGCTATCAGACCACTGCACAAAAGCCCCAAACAGAAAGCAAAACGTTTTTTTTTTAAAGAAACCTTTACCTTCCATACCTCGATTGAATATTTTAAAAACTGTTTATGGAGAAAACTAAGCAATAAAAGGAACACCAGTTGACCGCCATGTTTACAAAATTGACTACCGCCGTCGGTGCACAGGCCCCCCGCGCCAAATCTAAACAAACTACAAGCCAATCAAAACGCACCGACGATAATTTTTCACGAGTGAAAAAAAATCATACAACCAATCAAAAGGCTGATACGACAACTTTTCGCTTGTGAAAACATCGTCTATCGTTTTTACTTCATCACAGAAATGTAAGTGAATCTCTATACTTATATTATAAATTGAATTGTTAGACCTCCCAACTCAAATACGTTTTCCGATTGGAGGAAAACGTGTCACATGTCATGGGTCAAAACTCACTAACTCCCTAGGGCGAACAAAACTCACTAAATCCCTAGGGAAACAACGACTTGAACTTTTGACTCGCACGTGCTCAGGTCGTGCACCTTTGAAATAGCGGCAAATTTCGTGTAAAAATCCGTGTATTGTTCTATTTTGAGTTGGGAGGTATAACAAAACACTTAATGACTGGCCCCACGGGAAACAGTGAGTTTTGTTTCCCCTCGACCCTCGAACATTGAGGGTCTCGGGGAAACAAAACTCACTGTTTTCCTTTGGGCCAGTCATTAAGTGCTTATTCTTGTTTTGATAATAGCCAAATTTCATTTGGTCTTGGAATGCAAACACTCTTGAATCTCTTAAAGAAGATATCAGTTGCCGCAAAGGAAGTAGATTGTTTGCCTACATTATTTAATACTCTTTCCAAATGAAAATTCTGTTTAGCAACTCCTCGCCTATAACTTTTCATGGCATAATGGCATAAAAAATCTTCAATAACAAATTATAGCTGACAAGTGATTCTGAAGTCTTCAAAGTCGTTCACGTATCCAATCTCATACTATTACATTAATCCAAACACAGATGTTTCCCAGGGCTAAAGCAAACTGACAACCGAAGGGAAAAACAGCGCTCGTTCATTTATTAAATAACGCCCCTCCAGTTACTAAATTTAAGCCTGCATCCTAGAACATGTTTTATGAGCACAGAAAGCACAGCTTTGAACCAATTTGTGTAATAACAAAGTCAGTGCACTGTTTTCATCAAAAGGAACCATTTTATGCTTGCCAGTTTTGTTGCAAAGCTATACAGCTTTGCAACGTAACGCCACGCCAACAATCGACCCAAACGTAACGCCAACGATCGACCCAAAATGGCTGCAGTTTGAATATTCTTTGGTTGATATTCAAATGCGTCCTTGATGCTTTGTTCTTATACTTCTTGATAAATAATCATTTATGAAGAGTATGTTTTGGTATATTAGCCTTAGTTTACTAGTTTCATCAGCTTTTTAATGTGGAAGCACCTTGAGCAAGTAGTGGATGTGTGCGCTATATAAACGCACTGTTATTGCAATTATTCCTTTTTTCTCAAATCCCATATAACACCTCTTTTACCCCTCCCCCCCCCCCCCTCTCCCCAAAAAAATTGCATAGGAATTGTTTTCGAAATCGAAAACAATGATATTCAGTACCATATGGCCTTCCCAGGTAGGTATCTGTCATATTCCTGTTACGATGCTCTGAATATGTCACACTATTACGTGATTAAGAACTTTCTACCTTTGCAGGTCCTTCCTTTGTACCCTTTCTTGCAAGCGCATTCATAAGTTCCTCCAAGATTGACACATGATCCTCCATTGTGACAGGGATTCGGTAAACAAACTCCACCTACAAGTAAGGGAGAATAAGAAACTGTAGCTCCAAACTGGCCAAGTGGTTAAGCCTATCGTGCTATATTGTCAATAAAAACGAGCTCATGATGAATGGCCAAGTAAACGTCACAAATGCGAGGCGCTCATATCGTAAATGGCCGCTGCTAGCGTCATTATTGTTGACAAAAAATGAATGTCAAATAAAAAAAGGAAATGCAAGTGTGCTGATAAGGACATAACTCCTAGCAGTGTCACTTATGTCCAGCAACGCAAGAAATTAGATCCACGGCCAAAAAGTGCACACAGTGTCCCTCTAAGTCAAAGCAATTGGTACCTATTTCCAACAATAAAGGTAAGAGTAAAGGTTAGCGTTATTTTTGGCTTAGGGTGGCAGTGTAGCAGAACAATTGTCCCTTGAAGCAAGTTTAATAGCTTAGCTCCCACGAACTTCAGTTCCTTTAACTAATAATAATAGCGGAGCACAATGGGTAAGATTTTTTGGGAAATCTATCCATGCGTGAAATTTTGGTTATGACGTCACGTACGTCCGCCCGTACAGACTGTCGGGGTGGAGGTGGGGAGGCAGAAGAGCCTCTTGAGACGGGAGTGTTCGGACAATTTTCCTTGGAGGGAAAATCGTGTGGCATCGTTGCATTTGGCAACCCGAAGTTTTTTTGGCGGGAAATCATATTAGTGATGAGCAACGTGATAAAGAGCAGGAAAGAGCACAAGAGAAGAGGCGACGAAATTTGAGAAGTTTAAGCGAAGAAATCCTCGAGAGAAGCCGAGGAAGGAGAAGAGAAAATTTCAATGAAAATCACTGTAAAGCTGAGAGAACTAGAACGAGAGAGAAAACACCTCTTTACAACGGTTAGCTTTCAGGTAATGTTTTCCTTCTTACAGTCAAACCAAGTGAAGCGTACCCCTCAAGATTGCATTAATGAACTGATTATTTGAAACTTGAACCCGCTAGTCGTTTCAAGAATGCAATAATGAATTGATTATTCGAATATTGAACTCGCTCGTTCGATCCAAGAATACGGCTAACGGGTTCCGTTTCCGAAAAATCGATTCAGTATTGCATTCTAGAAAAGACTAGTAGGTTTGAAACCTACTAGTCGCAACAGTGAATTGATTTTTCGAAAACGGAAGCCGTTAGCGAATTTAGCCGTATTCTTGGATCGAGCGAGCGAGTTCAATATTCGAATAATCAATTCATTATTGCATTCTTGAAATGACTAGCGGGTTCAAGTTTCAAATAATCACTTCATTAATGCAATCTTAAGGGGTACGCTTCACTTGGTTTGACTGTAATATATGCCAATATAAGGTCGGGGCGACGTTTTTCAAGTTTATGGCAAATCAAATAATAATAATAATAATAATAATAATAATAATAATAATAATAATAATAATAATAATAATAATAATAATAATAATAATAATAATAATAATAATAATTGGCAGTGCGAATCACCCTTTACTTGCGGTATTGAGGACTGAATTGCGAAGGGCGCAGCTCACGATATCGGGCTGAAAGCATACAAAGCCGCCTCTGGCTGCCGCTATACAGTCCATGTTGATGTCGGAGCACAGCACCACAGCTAGATCTTAATTAGTTGTGAGTCGATTTTGAGATCGACTGAAACTCAGGCCACATGCAGGCCGGGGCCAAAGTTGAACCCCGGCTCGCAGTGGTGGGAGGCTCGATAGATAACCACTAAAGGTCGTTTTTGTCCAAAATGATCGTGTTTGTGATGTAACGATAATTTTATCAGTAAAGGAATTTTACAATACCATTTTCGAGTTTTAAACTTGTGATTAACTAAATATTTCCTCGAAACACTCTAAAAAAACGTGACATAGCCTCTTTAATTCAACAATAAGGTGAGGGTAAAGGTTAGCGTTGTTTTTGGCCAGCGGTAAATGCAGCTGTTTATCCTTACTTGAGGAGCAGCATTTGGGAGACACTTTGTGACATTAATTGTCTTTATTCCGAGACACGAGTGATGTTGAATTTGGGGAAAAGATCAAGGGGACACTTCGTGAAGCTTATTAAGACACCCATGCATATAATTACTTTTTTTGAGCGGACATATCTGCCTGCTGAGGCGAAGTGGCAAGTGAACAAATACAGTAAGCGATATTTTATCCAAGCGTTGATATTCGCTCATAGATGTATTTGTTCACTTGCTTTTTGCCTCAGCCACATTAACTCTGACGGGACCAATAAGTGACCCGTCAAAGTAAATGAATGAAATGATGCTACCCTTTGTCTAGCAGTTAATCCAATCAATGACCATAACAACAAGGTTGACATGTTATGTTGATGATGACCGGTCACCCAAAACGTGTTCCATGCAAATCTTGCAGGTGCTGTTTTGACGCATTGTCGTCACAGTGTTCTGTAATCCTGATTTTGGATTTAACTAACTACAACCGAATTACTTGAAGAAAAATCAAATAGCGGAACTCTGATGAATTCATAGTGTGATGGAAAACTCTGCCACAGTTATCAAAGTTTAACAGATCTTGTACTCTCACTACCAGATCTGGTTTATGAGAGAGAATGATTTTTCTAGGAAACAAATTTGGAAAATTTCCTTTGTTTTCTTTTTTTTTTTTTAAACAACGCTTCTAGGATCGTTTACTTAGTTGAAGAGGACAACGACAAATTTACGGTAAAGAGGCCTACAAAGAAAAAAATCAAAGAAGCCCGAGGTGACAATTGCGTAACTGACCAAATTTCATAAAATTCGATCAATCATGGCTAACTTCATTGGGGAAGATCTAGCGTTAGAACGCTAATATAGCATCTACCCTACACAGTGATAAGTCGAAGTCTAAGGACTATGCCTCAATTGTAAATGAGATTTGACAACCTTCTCAATTTGGGAAAAACACATTTTCTCTCGGTTTCTTTTCTTTATAACAATATCTTTTCGCTACTCTGACATAGTGGTCTTCTTGTACTCCTCTATTTTCCAAGTTTGTCACCACAGTAACTCCCAGAATTAATTGTAACATTCGATGACATCGGTAGAAATAGATACCATCAGCAATGAGGGCCAAAATTTCAGAATATCTCTTTGATACAACTGAAAGTTAGAGAAAATGAGTCTGGGTGACCTACAATTTATTTAAGCGAAAGCTTTAAGCCACGACTGACTGAGGAATTTAGGCAACTGAGTAAACCGATACGAGGGAAAGAAAGAAACCTTTTGCCTTAGCAACGCCGTAATTACAACGAGAACAGAAGCATCCTGAGCGACTGCAAACCCTTAAGTTTCCCATGGCAAGTATTAATAAACCTGGGATTAGTTTCAAGATAAACTGTAGTGCTGCATCGATGGCTAGGTGAATTACAGCCGATAAAACTAAATAACATTGATAGAGAGAAACTAAAACTAATTTTGAATCTATCTACGGCGTACTATTATCAACTTACAACCTTAATACAACCAGACGTCTTTAAAATAAAGCGGGACAAAGATGGTTGGATATTAAATGATATCATTGGTGACATTGAGTGGGCGGAGAGGGTTGGATATTAAATGAGTAGCATTGAGTAGGCGGAGATAGAAGGAAGCTTGGCTCAGGCAAAACGGGCCAAAGAAAGCATTTGAAAGATAAATAAGGATCTCCATAACAAGTTGTTCGCTGTACCGTTAAATCATTTTCTAATACTGAAAATTATGAAGGATGAATATTCGATACAATCGGTACAAATTGAATAGCAAAAGACTTGAACAACAACGTCAACTTAGAGGAAATCGGTTATTTAAGCCTTACCCAGCATGGGGTCAAATCAGGATACCAGAGATGAGTCATTGGTTGGGTAAAGTTTAGTCATTACAATTAATTATGGCCTTCTATATTAAACTATATGTTTCTAAAATGAGTTTTTGGTTTGACTTGTATAAAACTGAATGCGACGAAGCTTACGTATCTCGGGTGATATTTTCCGGGATAACGTATTGGACAACAGGTTAATCTGTGATTTAAAAAAAAAAAATTCAGTATTTCTTGGCAGATCGCAAATCAGTCTTTAATGGAAGCACCTTAATTTCAATTCAATTTGCCACCATTTCAGGACTGACAGAAAGGACTCACCTAATTCATCAAGATCGTCATCTGCTAAATCGCTAATGCTGGCGTCTTCTGCAGAATTCAACTGAAGCCAAGTCGGGAGACTGAATCCGTTGCCCAATAGCTCTTGCTGCTGGATGCCGGGTTTCAATGGAATGGAATTGTATTTTAATCTGTCAGGCGTCTTGAATACATGAACATCAGTCGCTAGATTTCCCGCCTCACCTCGAGGTAATTGCAGTTGATTTCTGTACAAGGCCAACCCAGGTAATAGTCGAGCCAGTTGCAGTCTGTATGGTAATCTCAAGGCTGCTGCGTTTTGAAGCAAGCCATTTGTCGTAGGAATCAAACCGCGATATTGCGGAAGTTGTTGCAGGGCTGGGGTCTGCGGATAACTAAGAGCAGCAAGCCTTGTTGCATAGGGCATTGTCAAAGGGGTTAATCCAAGAGCTGTACGGTCTAGTCCCTCCAGGGCAGCCAATGAAAGATCGCGATAATTCCTTGTCTTGTCAGGACGTGGACGTTTCCAAGAAAAGACTTTCGCATTCTTGTGAAACTTCTTGTTGAACTTTGTAGTCTTGTTGATCTTAACGGTGTTTGATATTTTCGTATAGTTTCGCCCTCCTCCATTTTTACGTTCCGAATCGTGACCGATGACTTGACTAGCGGAAATTATGAAAACAACTATCACCAAGTAACGGGCCAGCCCTTGTAACATTGTTCACGATCATAGCCACATTCGCATTACGTTCCCTCAACGGGTTTAACCCATCTTGTCCCTTCGAAAAAATAACAACTCCATAATCTTGTTAATTTTGCTCAGGAATAAAAATCAGAGGACCGCGTTACTGTCTTCCCTGTAGTTCTCTGGCTCCAGTAATATTAAATGAAGAAGTCTCTGGTTACATCATCACGGACAAATACTTCATGAATGACGTAAAAGGAGGAGAAATCGAAAGATTTGAAGCAGTACGGCTTGTAAGGGCATTGTTTTTCAAGGAAAACTTGCATCTATGGTTAATAACTAGGCCAAATAAAAAAGAACTACTTTATTTAAACGTTCATCTAGTTGTGATTTAGGATCTTTGACACAGTGACAATCACCTGTCAAGCTGTCATGACAGAGTCCAACCTTCTCACCTCTCTTCATCTCGATGTTGTTAATTTATTATTTGACGTGTTATAAAATATAGCGAACGCCATTTGCCATGACAAATTGATTTCCTTGTCAACTTGTCCTAAATCTTTGTTATTGATTTGTAGTACCTTGTTATGTCTTGAACTCCTTCTTTAATCATGCATTTCTCCCGCTCGAGATGTTGCTTTGCCAAGCAAGCGTAACGATATTGCTATTTTTAGAACTAATTACTCTCATAAAAGAGATTGGGGTTTTCCTAAAATTGCTAAATGCACATTTGAATGACCTTTTGTTTGCAAAAGAAAATGCCTGGGGTTCTCCATTCTTTGACAGAAGCCCAGAAGCACGATCTAACAAATGTGACGGTTTATTGGCAGCGTGGATGAGCTTCACAGATAACTGGTTTATTGATTGGACCATTGAAAACCAAGTAGAGTGTCCCTTTAACCCTGGTTTTTTCGGTTGTAAACAATATAAATATACAAGATACCACGGTCGTATCAAAGCTTTCAAACGGGTTGAAATTTGTTTTGGCATCCAAAGAAAACTTGTTTTCAAACGTAATTTCAAACTTAACACGAAATGTTCCTGTTAAGGTGTAGCAACAAACTTACACTAGAATCCACCTGCCAAATTTAAAGAAGGTACAAGGTGCACTTGACACTTGAATCACTCAAGGGAAGTCAGGATGATGTTTTCTGTCGTCATGCTAAGTCAAAATAATATTAATACTAATAATGTTGATGACGATGATGATGATTGGTTATTTCAAGCGGACGCTTGCCGTGCGCGG
>OX421453.1:34674086-34699086 GCA_949126865.1 Montipora capitata | reverse complement strand
CAGTGAAATGTCTCTTGGGGAATTTGACTCCATTATTTTGCAAAACTTGTGGGGCCATTTAATTTTCTATTGTTTTGTACACCAACATGGCCGTCTCGTCACGTGGATGAAAACCAAGAATACAATACAATAAACATTACTTCACCTTGAATCTAAAATAGCAAAAATGCTAATATCTTTGAGAAAAAGAAAAATAAATAAATAAATAAATAAATAAATAGGTATGGGATAAGAAAATAGGTGTATAAAATCACAATATGTACAATTCCGTAATTAATGCAGTGGCATCAAACAGTTAACAACTATTTACAGAAAGGACAGCAGTCAGTATCAAATTCTAATTACGAACAGCCGATTTGAAAGCTGCAACTGTTGGCAGTGACCTGGTGGTGTTGGGAAGGGCGTTCCATAATTTACTTCCATAGTAAGACGAAGAGTGCAGGCCATATCTAGTAGTATTGACACGAGGGATAACAAGAGAATGTGTACCACTAGTACGTAGATTAATGCTGTGAGTTTTTAAACTAAACATATTAGTAAAATATTCCGGGCCTTGCCCATTGAGAGATTTATATACTTATGTAAGGATATAATGCACGCACCCATTAAATAGTGATAGTTGTCCCACACCGTTAAGTAATTGCATATAATTGCTGTCCTTATAATTGAAAACAAATCGTAGGCTACGTTTATTAATTTTCTCCAACTTCTTTAAATTACGCTGACCACAATGGTGCCACACGACACAGCATTAATATAAATGTGGCAACAGATAGGCATTGTATAATTTGATCTTGGTGTGAGTGTTACATGTAATTAGTTTCTTACACCTTTGCATAACCTGTATCTGATTGTATCTACGTACATGATGTCCGCCACATGCTCAATGAAATTGAGAATTTTATCAATTGTTAACACCCAGCAATTTCATGCTGTGACCTAGAATAATAACACTACTACCAAGATCGTAAGTAGGTACATTCATGGTGTTACCCAACCACATGGTGAGAAATTTATCGTGGTTGACCGGTAAACCGTTACTATTAAATCACTCAAAAACGATGAGGAGATCACTTTGTGTGCCGATGGATCAAAGAGAAATTATGGAGAAGATCTGGGGTATCATCAGCATAAGCACTGACTTTAGATGACAGACTAATGAAAAATAGGCCATTAATATAGATGTTAAACAATAAGGGACCCAATACTGTTCCTTGTGGTATTCCTCTAGTAACAGAACACCAATAGAGGTTTTACAGGGCAGCCATATGGCATGGCAGGAACAATAGATTCCTTTTCCTATGGAAACAAATGTTCTTTCTAATGCAAAACATTTTAATTGTTCCTGCCATGCAACATGGCTGCCGTGCAAAACCTCTATTTGAGAATTGATCACCAAGCTTAACTCTTTGGGAACGATCTGTAAGATAATTCAGCAACAATAAGCGGCTACTTCTATTAGCACCACAGGCAGATAACTTGGCTAACAGCAGATCATGTGGTATACTATCAAATGCTTTGAACAGATCAATTCCAATAATGGATGCTAATTGGCACTTGTCCAGGCCATTTCTGAACTCCTACAAATATGCAAAGCAAAAAGTCTCACAGCTATAGTACTTACGATAAGCAAATGGAAATGAAGAGTGACTTATCAGAAAAATATGAATATAGCTGGTTGACAAGGATTCGTTCAAATGCAAACAATGGATAGCGCTATCCGTCGGATAAATCACTATCCAGTGGATAAGTCATAGAAAAACCGACTTGCGCTATCCAATGGATAGTGATTTAATGGCTGAAATTATTGGCCGCGCGAAAACCTAGCCGAAGTCAAAAGAGCAAGCGAAGCCGGGGAGGGGGTGAGGGGAAGGAGAGAGAAACCGCCTGCAATTAGCCTGCGGACTAAACCTCTGGTACAGTCACGCAGACGTTTTTGACCTAGGTTTTCGAGTCACATGTCCGGCTGCGCGCAGGCTATACCTGCAATCAACCCCACAAGATTTTCGAAACCTCCCATTCCAATTATGTGTAAAGAGGTTTGATGTCAACTACCAACCAACCATAGCGCCTTGGCGGAAAAACAATTTTTTCACTAGGAAAAAAAGAAATTACAAAATCGAACTGCAATTATACAATTTAACGTTAGCGTTTCCCTGTCCATGTTTCTACTGTGCACGATTCGTCGACAATGATAGCCAACAACCTTTCCTGGAGGTTATTAGAGTGTTCTTTCAGGACGTGGAGAAATGCCTTGTCCAGCGCATCTGCCGATGCAAAAACTAGCTGGAACTAGTTTAGGTTACGTTTCAGCACTTGGACTGCTTCAATTTGACTACTGTCTGTTTTGCTATGTGGTCTCATCGATCAGTAGTCCATTCAGAAGATTATACCAAGCCGACCACACTGCGGAAGGAAAGGCCAAACCACAACACCGGGAACTCCATGCCTTACTTTTTTCGACTAGTGTGTGGGATCTTTAACGTCCCACAGAGTTTATGAACATTGAAGGGTTGTGAGACGGGACCTACGATGTATCGTCCTTATCCGAGAAGACTAGATAATCTACCTATTTTCAGATATTATTACAACACTTCAGTTCTCCTCAGTTATTTTAAGACCCTGAATTTTAGTCCGGCCGAAGTCGAACTCACGACCTCCATCATGGCAGCCCGATGCTCAACCAACTGAGCCTCCGTCCGGTGCGCGGATACAACGGATACATCTGACAGCAGTCAACGAGGTTAACGTGAGTCCTATAATTCTTCAGGTTCTTTATTAATATGGTCACCGATGATTACTAATGCAGAAACATTTCGCCGTTCATCTTCTCCTTTATTATTAGAAAAAGCTAAAATGTGGAGCCTTTGCCGAATCCCGTGGGAGGGACAGCCAAAATATCACCTCCATTTATTAGCTGCTTTCAAACCTCTTTCTGTTCTTCTTTAATTACACCAGAAAATCCAAGCTCCCTCAAGGAAGTTTCCAGATTTTTTGAAAACAGATCGTCGGCTCTTTCCGCTCACTTTTGCCTTTATACTTTTTCGAAAGGGAGCAGTGAATTTTGACTCTCAGGCGCATTTTTTTCGACACTTTATCAGCCAATCAGGAACGATATTTCCCGTCCGCTAACGAACAAAAGTTTCGAAAATCTTGTGGGGTTCACTCTCTCCATCTCCTCGCCCCCTCCTCTTTCGCTTGCACTTTTGACTTAGGTCCGAGGTTTTCGCGCGCTCATTACATTCAAACGATCACTCGAAAGTCAACCAACAAGCTTGCTACGCTGGCTAAGTGACCAAGGACCCTAAAGCGCCAAAGCAAGACATGGTCAGTACCATTTGACTTCGAATCATCACTCGTAAATTAACCTGCTTTCTTTATTCGCACTTATCTGGACAATTTAAGTGATTGTCTCTCACAGACACGTGAGAAATTGAGGTCGCTGCAATGGGATTCAAACCCATGATCTCTGCGATGCCGATGCAGTGCTCTAACCATGAAGTCACTCAGTCGGTAGCAGGTCAATTTGTTGGGTTCATACGTTCCCTTAGCTTGAAAGGAATAAATGGCTGAATGTGACAGTTCTCCCAATTAGCCAATAAACAAAAGTAATACTCTTTGTTTTTCCCCCCTCCCCCCCCCCAAATTTTGCGGAAGCATTGTTTTTATTTTCTCTTGGGACTTATAAATGGTCCTAAGAGAAACAGAAAACAATGCTTATGCTAAATTGTGGAGGGACAAACAAATAGTATTGAGGTATTTTTGGTATTGACTAATGGGGAGAACTGTCACATTCAGTCCATTTATTACCTTTAGAAGTAAAATATAATGTTTATTAATGGAATAGTTGATTTACATCTTAATCGGGTAGAGTGTGTCTACAGGAGACCCCAGGATATCAAGGTCGTTCAGTAAATGGTGAAAAGCATCTACGGCCAATTGAAAAATTACGACTGAACCCAGTGGAACAAAGTCGTCAACACGAGAACCTAAAAACCCCTTGCATTTTAGTTCATTCTTGGCTTTCCCACTTGGCAAGGCAAAATGGCGACGTTCGGCGATTTGAAGTCGTTGGTTATAATACTGCATAAGGGACTTATTCGCCCGTTGCCACGCAACAAGCATATTATCTTTCACAGGGCTAATGACACCATTGACCATAAAATGGTTTCGCTGCATTAATTTATATTTTGATTTTATCAAGAGTTCTAGGTAAAAGAAATGTACAAATCGCTGGTAAGTGTAGATACGACGTGAAGAAAAGGAATGGTCCATCATGGATTGAGATTTTAAAATTCTACAGATGCAATCTTTACCGAGGCAGATATTAAGGAATCAAGAAGTTTCACCGAGAAAAAAACAATGACAAACCACAAAAATCAATTTTACTGTTCCTTGCGTACAGTTTTTTCTAAATTCTGGAAGTGATCATGATCAAGACACTTTTGAAATGGTAGATGACCAGAAGAATTGTGCGCATTTGGTTAAGTGAGTTAAGGAAGAATGCATCTCCCCACTCACGCAGAACTAGATTTCTTTCAAAAACGATTCAGTTCTTTTTGAAAAAAGAGACGTGCGCATGCAGAGAAGGAAACCCTTCATGCTAATTGGCTTGTTTTCTTTTTGAAAATATTTCTATGATATATTTTTATTTCATTTGCTTGGTCAATTTTTTACATGCTCTATTGGGGGGTAGTTTCGAATTCTGTGCAAACAAAAGAATATAGTCGAGGTTCAAGGGGATAACGTTCATTTTCTTTTGCTTTCAACAAAAAAAAGTCATTTTACCCTGAAGTTCGACTCTGTTCTTTTGGCTCTTACACAATTCAAAGTAGCTTATTCCGTCTCTGGTCATTTTCAGTTTCTTCTGCTTTCAAAGGTGACTGAACACAGTTTCATTTCTGCCATATTTATGCAGTTTTTTCCTGGAAGCTCAAACTTGGGTCTCTGATATAAAGTGCTACCACGATGCCTATTTATGAAAGTTAATGTTCTCTATAGGCTATTACCATGGTAACGCATCTAGACTGAAAAAAGGCATAAAGGTGCCTATTCCTCATTTCTGCAAAATTCACTCATTAGCTTTTTTGCTGCATTTGCTTACCTAAAGTAATAGAATTAAAGAACATTTAAGACCTGTTATCGTAGTAAGAATATCAACAGATGATAGACGTTTTTTAGTTTTCCAAAATTTTTGTCTGTTAAATGTCTGATTTTTTTTTAAATAGACGACTCCTTTGTTGTCGGAACTATCTCATTCCAAATTTCTGCAAATATAATGACGGGTTTACGACATATTTGGTAAAACAGCCAACAGCTGTTGATCTCAAATCTTTGAGCGAATGCCCATACGTGGTATTTTGCTGGGTTCCTCTGAAAGATTTTCTGGTGTTTACGTAATGGAAGCGAAGTTACACTGCATTTCCAAGACCTTCGCAAGAAGGAGGAAAAAAAGTTCTCGCCATATTTGTTTTGGTTTCCAAAATCCACGCTGGCGGAAGACTACCTCTAATCGCGGCGTAACTGTGTTCAGCGACCTTAAAGGAAAAATGCTCTCACCTGAAAATTATGGAAAACCAACTCAAGAGTTACATTGGTCGCCTTCACGCAACTATGTCTGTATAAAATTTGTTCGCGTTACTAAATAGTGGCAGATTACCAGTCTTTCTGATATGAAGATTTTAAGGGTCACATTACGCTGTCATGGTTGATTGACAAGTACTGACGACGTAAGCAAATGAACAAAAAACAGTCGCAAACTAAGCAGGGTTTTGATGATCTATGGAGAGTTTTCACATGACATTACGGCGGCCATGTTGGTGTTCCAAAACAAAAAAATAACGTCCATGATTGTGTACAAAACTAATCCTCGGGAATAGAACTCTATTTTTATGCAAATACTTTCTTTTGTTTCCGTAATCCAATATAGCTGCTGGTCACGTGTGTGAAAACGCTCCATACTTGCTGTTGAAAGCAACACGTTAACGTGTTTGTGCATGCTTCTTGTGCATTCTCTTGCTGGCGTCGTAAGTGTGATGCAAGCCCCAGCCCGTTTCGGTTTTCTGCATCAGACTTAAACAATCATTCACTCCGATCCTTTTTTGAATTGGCTGTTCAAAGCTGTGGCCTGTGACGAATGGCCGTTCTCTTATTCCCCAATTGACCACCAAAAGTACTTTTGTCTGAGGCTTCCACTCTTCTTCTGATGGCTAATGTTTTTGCATTTCGTATTAGATATTTTTTTTTGGTTTGCAAAATTGATGCCTGATTTCGACGCTGTTGATATTTCAAGAATGGTTGTTGCTTTCCCTGTAGGCAACAATCATGATGGCAGTAATAAAGGCAATTAAATGGTCTGCATTCCGAAGGACAGGGCACTTTTATAGTGGAAGGTGTTGATCCGTCTTCCTTTGACTTTCTTAAGCCAGGGGAAAGTCCTGATGCGGCCCTACAGCAACTTTCGTCGCAGTTGGGGTAACATAATCTCGAACATCCGTGATGGCAAACCGTGGATGGGGGTGGTAACGTAGTAGATAGAGGTTTTTGAAGCGGTTGGTATTGTCGCCTTGTTGGTTTCAGGGTTGAGTCTTGCTTCTTTACAGCAGCCCGACAGCAGCTTATAGTGCATGCGGGGAAGCATTCAGAAACGCATCCACCGGGGCAAACATGTCCATTGGAAGAACCTATCAATCGTGACTGGGTTGGTAACGACGCTGATTGATCGCAGCAAACAACAGGACAGGAAGGTGTACAGTTGTTTTGACAGAGTGCTGGGCAATTCTGATTTGAGGGATCAGGCACCTTTGCAAAGAAATTATTGAATGATTGTTTAGCTTTCAGTTGTGCAACTGTTGGCTTTTTTGGTACAACACCTCTTTCACAGCAGTCTTCTAAGCAAAGCGGATAGCAATATGCCGGGCATGTGGCTTTACAGGTGGAATGAGCCTTACTCGGAATTGCCAGTGACGAAACTTGTACTGCATTCAACGAAGATTTTGCTTTTGTTACTGGCACTGTTGGATGGAAGGCTGATAGAGCTGACTTCATGTCTTTCACACAACAGTTCTTTGGGCAACTGTTAGAACAAAACCATTGGCAGGAGGGTTGGCAGCGTGGTAGCACAGCTGCTGTATTCGAGTCCATCGTCTTGACTTTATCACGACAGCATCTTTGCGGGCAGGAATGAACGCATGTTGTTTTGCAAATCGACGGGCATGTAGCGTTTGAATCTTCTGGGCTTTCTGCGGCGCCAACTTGTTTGAAATGCATAGGAGTTTTTGCATCCACGCTGGTAGATTTCGTGGGATGGAGTGCTTTGGCCTTAGAGTCATTCAGCCTATAAAGAAGCTTCATTTGCTTGAACCCATTCATGTTACCGTACATGCTATACATCATGTTTAAAAAGTTCATCATTCCGAACCAACTCATCGCTTTTTTCATAAAGTCTGTTTTCTTCTTACTTTCGCTTTTGAGATGACCGAAATCATTGTTTTTGAGAGGCGTGGAAGTCGAATTCCCCTCGCAACAAATAGGTGGACATTTAGGATCACATACGTTTTTGCATGCTCTCGGACAAAACTTTTCAGCCATCATCTTAATAAAATTCTCCTGAGTTGTTGAATCCATCATGGGAAATTGAATCTTGGCACTATTTAGATAACAGCATGTTTTTGGACAGGATGGATTACAATCTTCCATACAATTCAATGGACACCTTTTGAGACAGCACTTAATTGGGCAGATATCTAGGCACTCGTTATTACATTTGTCTGGACAATCGTCCTCCCCAAACAGGGGATTGGCGTCTGTTTCTGTCATCGTGAAGCTACCTAGAGGATGTTTTACGTGAACGGCTTCGAGGTCACTGTCATCTGAATCATGAGGCCGTGACTGAAAGTCAGGTGCAAAGTTAGCTATCGGTTGGCCCACTTTGACAAAAGGCTTCAGGACAACTTCAGGTGGATTGGGACCATTTTTACCCTTTGAAAGAAGGCCACTGACAGAAACAGCTTCACCTATCTGCTGGGGATTGTCCTCGCTGTAGTGAGTCTTAATGACTGGGTGCTGTTTGCAGCAATTTTCTGGGCATTTGGCGTGGCATGATGTGGTGCACTGAATTGGACAGTTCCTGTGTGTTATCTTGTAAGCTGTGTAAAGGGAAATGAAAACGCATAACAACAACCAGGGAAGATGAAAGGAAGAAAAAATACTTTTGTGGGCAAAAATGGGATTACTATATAATCATAGACGTAAAAAAAGTGCAGCTTTCGGGAGGCAGTATAGGTAGTACGGCAACACCAACGAAATATTCAAAAAAATTTGCACAGTGGCAAGCGATGATTGTAAGTCATTGATGCCGTATGAGGTGAGAAAAGTAGTTTCACGCAGCTGGATTGATGGTGGCAGCATCAAGGCGAAAAAGAAGGAGAATGACAGTTACCTGCTATCAAAACCTCATATTTTGTCCTTTGAAGCTGTTGTTTTGCAAAGCCCGGCAATAGTGTGCCAAAATGCAAGCCGAGCGTGTAGCGCGATTACTTTGAGGCACTCAGCCTAATGTTCGGTAACGTTGCAATTGCCATCGACTTTTTAGCTTTATTGAACTCTGTAAATATGGGAAGCCAGTTTGGATGCGCTTTTCTAAGTATCTTATTCACGCTACGAGGAATGTGCTAGGTGAACGCAACCTCCGTAGAACATTTTTCAAAACCTCAAGCAATATCAAGCATGTCGAACTCAAGCTCAAGCTTACAATTTCCATCAAGATGGCGGGGATCTTTCAAGCGATATTAAAGCAGAGAATGCTACTTAAACTACACGTCACTGTCTTATTCCACCTCCAAATTGAGGTAGGGGATGGTTGACAGAAATTTGGGGATTTTATTTATTGGCTTATACCGAAGTTGATTTGCAGCTTTGCCTATAAAAAATCATATAAAATTTTGTCATGACAACTATTGTTTATTTTAAACAGAGTAATACTCATACGCCAAGAGCACACACGCATGCGCCAACGCATCTACAGCTTAGCAGGAACCGCTGATAATTTTTCTAAGCTGAATAGTTTAAAGGGAACCTCCACTCCGACTACTGAATAATTTTGAACCGAACAAAGTTATGTTTGCAGTTAAATTTGTTCAATTCTTTTTTCAAAAGGTGGTTTTATCAAAAAAAGGGAATTTTAAAATCACTTATTTCCCAGGTGCCCACGGTCTTGAATAAATTGTGACGTGACACGTCACAATTATTCAAGATGGCGGCGCCCGAGAAACTTCCTTTATTTCTGATACAAACGCTTTGATTGGAAAAAGTTTGAAACATTTTAATTGTAAACATGATGTTTTGTGGTTTACAGTTATTTTCTTGTTTTAGCGGAGGTCCCTTTAATAGGATAAAAATATCCAAGTCAGATATTAAATGTAAATGGTCTAGAAATACTTACGAGAGCATTCATATCCGTTGAAGTAGTGATGATGATCGCATAAGCAGAATCCTTTGATGCATTTACCATGTTCCTTGCAACCTGGCAAGCAGGTGTCAGCTGCGGAAAATATTAAGACGACACAGAGGATGAATGGGAAAGGTTGTTATTAAATGCACCTTGCAGAGTTTCATTAGTCTGTTGGACTACGAATCTTTGCGAATGAGATGTTAAAACACAAATTTGATTGGGGAACTAGTTGCTTGGCGACAGGCGAAAGGGAAACTGACCAGTCAGAGTCCAAAGCAGGATTCGAACCTACGACCCCGGTAACACCGAATGGATGCTCTACCGATTGAGCTACTACAACTCCTGGGGAGCTAGGTTGGTGGAGCAACCGACCGGTCTTAAGGAGATCGTAGGTTCGAATCTTGCCTTGGACTGTGATTTTTCGGTTGTCCTTTCGCCCGTCGCCAAGCAACCAGTTTCCCATCCTTGAGACGGGTGCATTACACCTTAAACATCAATAGTTGCATTCACAAATTTGGTTTGTTGGTTTGTTAGTGACCCGCAACTTCGCCCGTCAGCGCCAAGCAACTATTTTCCCATCCTTCTCACGGGTGCATTACACCATAAAGATCAACAGTTTCATTCACAAATTTGGTTTGTTGGTTTGACTACACACTTACGTCGGCAGTCAATTCCATCCCCAGTGTAACCAGCTTTGCAAACGCATTCTTTGTTGATGCATTTGGCATTATAGTGACACTCTTTACATTCATTAGCCTCGGAAGCTTCATCTGAAATGGAAACGAATGAAGCAGATCTCAGGCAAATCAAAACATTACACTGGCGTTATGGGAAGAAACCGCGTTGAAAGTGGACTGAATCAATTCAACCCAACATTCGATTGAAATCAATATTCGAGCGCAAGTCTAGTCATTGTTTCTAATTGGTGGATTTCACGTTACGTCATCGCCTCCATGTTGATGGACGAAAATATAAGGTCTCTCATAACCTACTTTTGTTTGTCCACCGGCAGTCTTTAGAGACTGGTGGCAAACCAATTATAGAGAGTTGAGCGTCATCGTTAACGGTAACTGAACCGGAAAAAGACTAAACCTTGCGTTTTGCTAAAAAATGGAAGAAACTTTTTTCAGGGATGTCCTTAATTTCAGAGAGAGGGTTGCTTGCGAAGAGAATTCTCATCACTATGTAGGGTAAAAAAACGGTAGAATTCTGCTGACTTTGTAATTGTTAAACCCTTGTCACTTCTCTAAACAGCTCACTATACGGAAATTACAAATGAAGTAATGTCATCTGGCTCGGGTTTATACATTGTTTATGTACAATGTTTCAGGGAATGCACTAAAACCCCTCCACAGTTTTCAATTGCCTCAGAAGCTGGTGACGGCTTTTATTGTAAATGGTAGTGTGGGCTGAGACAATTGCTGATAACAAGAGGAGAACCGTGAAATTAATGTATTACCCTCGAGAAGGCAAAACGCCTTATATACACACACATACATACTCAATAGACCACTCCCCATAGACGCTTTTTAGGGCCAATGAAAAACAATTAACGGAAAGGCAGAACAACTGCAGCAACTGCTAAGAATGTAAACTGCATGGCTAGAGGCAAGCCAGTTGGCTATTTACAAGTGCAGGCTGAGAAGATGAAGCAGGGACTACCAGGATCAAATTAAACGAGTAGTCAGAAAGGGCTTTGAAAGCGGGATGTCCAGACCTAGAGGCAAGCACCCTAACGACAGGGTGCTTTTAAGATTATTTGCAAGCTGTAGAACTTATTCATGAGTGAATAAACCGTTTCTTTGCATTTGAAAAAAGGAAAGGAAAGGAAAGGAACTTTATTTAAGTGTCTAGTAGATTTAGCGCTGGAGCACTAATTGGGGACACTGTAAAGTGAAATTAACAATTAACACAACAAGTCAAATGTTGGTTTTTGAGGAGAGGGGAAACCGGAGTACCCGGAGAAAACCTCTCGGTGCAGAGTAGAGAACCAACAAACTCAACCCACATATGACGCCGATTCGAGGAATCGAACCTGGGCCACGTACATTGCACCCCCCTCAGAAACTGACTAATAATCACTTTGTTGCCCTGTCCCATGAGGATGTATTCCCTTCATGCCAAGTCCGGGGATTTGAGCTCCAGTGTGGGATAAGGAAATATATCACGCACCCCCTTGTTCCACGGTATAATAACACTAGCTTAAGCAAAGCTCGTCAAACATTGAATTTGTCCCAAAATGTAAATTCTGTCAGTTAAACAAGAGATGAGATTGGTTTTCTAAACGTTGCTCAAGACAAACGACAGGATTAAATTCATCTTCTCTCGTTGACATTCTCCAAAAACAGATAAAAAGGAGCGTGCAGAGCATTTATTGCCAATTAAATACGATTTTTTTGTTTCCGTTGTCACTGCCTAAGGCCCATGCTTCTAGAGCGCTGCTGTAAGGTTTTGGTCACTTTGCACTGCAGTCAGTATGAAGTTACTCACGAGTGAATAAACCTTTTGTTTGCTTTAGAAAACCTCAGAAAACGACCAATAAGCTCTTTGTTGACCTGGCCTGTGATATATTCCCTCATGTCAAGTACAGGGCTTTGCCCTCGAATTTGGGATAAAGGACGGAATATGTCACGGGTAATCAAAAGTAATATGAGTAATCAAATATACGAGGTGATCGTATAAGGCTAACAAGGTAGTTCAACCCAAAAAGGCAGGCTGTTATCGTTCGTATTAAAAAAAACACGTATGCTTGCGATGAAAAATCTTGTTTCGTGATGAAAAGACTGAACTTAAAACACTGTTATGGTAGTTATGGTGGAAATAAAGGACATGCTGGAGAATAGCGTTGAGAGTATGTACATTTATTTGTACATGCTACCGAAGATCGATTTATTGATTCCGGGTGGACTTGATCATTTACCGACGTGCTGAAATGAGCTTAGTTTGGGTAATTAGGGATTGCATCAACACCGACAAAGTTAAATGTCCGTTCATTTCTTGGAATTTGAATCGGTAAAGATCCTTACTTGCCAAATCACGAATCAGGATGTACTTACTTTCTACTGAACTAATTGAAAGAAAAAAAACACGCATGTTTCAACTTCATTTTCCTAGGGGATGGCAATGCCTCTAAAAATTACCTGTTTACACCGGGTAATTGTGCAAGACACCTGCGCAACATATTTATTCAGCTGTTAAATAATATCACAATTGCCAATATATTATGAATTAAAGAAATTTCGAAAAGAAAATGCAACATATCTAAATTAAGTTAATTGTGCTCAAATTATGGAAAGCAGCGAAGATGTTGACGATACCAAGAGTTATTGATGTTCCAAAAAGAGCCTAGTTAGCTTAGCTGACTTTAATTTTGTGGCTCCATAAAACATTGAGAAAACCTATTTTCCTTTCATAATGCTCACTTCGGCAATTACGAAATGATACTGGACGACAAAGTTGATACAGACGAAGCTAAATTGCTGCGCCCTTTATGCGCAAAATTACATGAATCAATACATTGAATTTGAAGGACTTTCATCATGCATACCTGGCTCCGGACCCGAGAGAGCGGACAGTATATGGGCCAATGGTTGATCATCATTGATTATGCAGACTTTGTTTATGCATCTCGCATGAGGAGGGCATCCTTTACATCCATTGACTGTGCATGCA
Organism: Montipora capitata; assembly: GCA_949126865.1. Classification (NCBI taxonomy): domain Eukaryota; kingdom Metazoa; phylum Cnidaria; class Anthozoa; order Scleractinia; family Acroporidae; genus Montipora; species Montipora capitata. The sequence continues at coordinate 34,685,963 of OX421453.1, read as the reverse complement.
TAAAAATGGTACTCTTAATTGACACCTATGTAAATCGCTCCAAAGCAGGTTAGAAGTTAAAGGTTAAGATCTTCATGGGGATTGATGCAAGTGAAGGTTAATTTCAGGAGAACACTTATTTATTGTAATGAGATTTAACTCTAAGAAATGGGAATATCAAAGATGTCTCTAGAATGGAGAACGCGAAGCAATGCAAGAAAATGCTAGCCAGTTTCCAAATCCACTTTCCTTTTCAATTCTTCAATTGGCCATTGCTTGAGTTTAACATAAATTCAACGTAAGGTAATTGATTTTTTTAAAGTGCACACCTTGTCTTCCCAATGTAAACCATGTGACAGTACTTAAGATAATATTCTCTTTGAAAGCTGTATCGATATTCATACACGCATCGTTTTGAAAAACAGGGTGAATGATCAAGTCTGTCGATCGTCCCATGACAATTATGGTGAAGAAAACATAGAAGCGACTACTACCATTCTATTGGTCTTGCTTTCACTACCCTCTCATTTTGTCCAAACCGTTTAAATTCTGTTGCTTTGATATCCTCAATTCACTAGAGAAGTGATTTACAAAGTTGTTACAGACTGTAGGTGAAACGGAAAGTTTTTACCTGCATTTGGAGCATTCTTGTTTTCAATGCTGATGATTTTTAAGACATCGTCTTCCATTGGAGACACTTTCGGTCGGTTGGGTCCGGAACTTTGGTGCTGAGGTTGTTGCTCCGCGAAATGTTGGTCATATTGAGTTTCCAAAAGCGAGGTGCTCTGTGGAGGTTGATTTCCTTCGAGCGCATTGGTATCTCCAATCCCTTGCTGCTCATAGGGCGAGGCATATCCATTCACCTCTTGATTTGGCGAAGTTTGAATAGGATTACCGTTATCATCTACGACAGAAGTTTGATAACCAGTAGGAGCACTTATGCTTCCTGTTCCCACAAAACCATTATCATCGCTTCCCTTGGAATCCGTTTCAGGGCGAACGTTTAGAACATTAGCCCCTTCGTTTTCATCCACACCTCCTTGAGCATCACCTCCCTCGCTATTACTTTCTTGGGATGAAACACCCGGTTCCTTGAGTGCTTCTTCTATAGAAGCTGCGTATTGTACACTAGGCCTCGCAACTTTCTCCCCATTATCGTTATTTTGATCATTCGAATAACTTAGCGTTCCCTGACTTTGCTGTTCTGATCCTGGCGATTGACTTTCTGTACTAAACAGAGTGCCATATGAGTTAGACGAAGAGGAGGGGCTTTGTGTTTCGGAAGGTGCTCCTTGTGTTTCTTGGGGCTCCTCGACTATTTGTTGTTGTTCTTGTTGTTGCTGCCCTTCGTCTTGCTGTTGCTGGTAGTCTTGTATTTGATCCTGAGGTTGTTGATCCATTTCCCTTGATTCCTGATGATCGAGTTGTTGCGGTTGTTCTTGTTGAAAACCAGCTTGTTCATAATTGGATTGACCTGGAGCTTGGTCTTGTTCCTCCTGCTCTTGCATGGGTTGTTCCTGTTCTTGGCCTGCCTGTTGATTCTGATACTGAAGCTGTGCATTGCTGACCACTTGGTTTTCCTGACCTGCCAGTTCTCCACCTTGACTAATTGGTAATGGGGCGTCTTGGTCTTGCTCTTGTTCCTGGGAGTGCTGTGTGTAACCAGCCTGTTGTAGCTGAACAGCTTGTTCAAGGCTAGAGGGCTGTCCATCCTCGCTTTGAGCTGCATCTTCAATATTACTGTCCGCCAAATTGGCCATCGATGGTTGGCTGCTATCTTGCTGATAACTAGTACTGTCTTGAGACAAGGCGTATTGACCCAGCGAATTGCCATCACTCAGTGACTGCTGTTGCTGGTCATCAGGTGACTGTTCTTGGACTGCAGCAGCGTCTCCTGTTTGGTCTCCCTGAACCTGTAAAGCGTATCCTGCATTTGATTCGTCTCCTCCTGTGAGAACAGTCTGTTCAGGTTCAGGTTGGGTCTGAAGTAAAGGTAATGATTGAAGCAGAGCATATTTCTTAAATAACGTCTTCTTTTTTCTTTTTTCAGTCTTCCTTGAATTTGAAGCAATTAATTTGGTCTTGCCCTTGGAACTTGTTAGATTTGAGACTACTTTTGCACTAATATCTTTATCCCTTAGTCTCTGGATATTGTGAGATCGAACTAAGTTCTTACTTGCGAAACCAGTGGGTAATTCTACCCTAACGTGAATCTTATTGCCCTTGGCGATGATCCGTTGCTTCGTTTGTAAGCTACTTGAAAGTGAACCATCTTGTTTCGTTACTAGAAAATGGCTGTCTCTCCTCTTCTCATTTAAGACGTTTTGTTCTGTTTTAAAGGGCTTCACGATAGCGCCGTTTGTTTTTTTGTCACCTCTTGTATGAAGATTTTTTCCTGACTGTTTCACATGGCTATTTCTCTGTCCAGCAGATTGAGCCTCGGCTAAGGATTCAAGAATGACATGTAAAACACATACAAAAAGCGGGCAACAATATCTCAAAACTTTCATATTTTGACTACATATCTCCGTTTCTGTTATGATGAAAGACAATAACCATATTAATAATACAAACAATTGAGCTAGCGTGCAAAGGTATAGGTAACTGGAAAACAATGCCACCGCCGGTGGGTTTTCGTTGCCATTCATAAAACAAACGTTGCATAAACGAACAACCTGCTAGAGTGGTAGATAAAGAACTCCTTATTGGACAAACTTAAGTGCGTAGACAATACCAACTGGTTCTTTAGTTTTGCTCCAGGAGGCGAACTATTAATGCGTGATCTTGAAAATGTGAGACTTATTGAAGTGTCATATCCACTATTTAGTGTCCCTGGTACGGTTCGTAGCTTGAGAAAGGATTGGATAAAGATAGCGCCCAATATACATGACTTTGATGGTTGTCTACATTTTTCTTGTCTTCGGAGCCTCAACCACAGTGATGTCACGTTGTTTTTGGAGCAGGTTTCGTGTTCTTGCTCACGAGAGGGGGGCTGTAATGTTGTCATTTTACGATCTCTACAAAGAGAAGGAAAGCGTGACCAATGCCATCGGTCGATTCGCTTACACGACATTATAATAGCTTATCAAGACATAAACTAGTCTGAAGTGTCAGCCGTCTCCTCGCCCAAACCCGCTTCAGACTAGACATAAACCTCACTGAAAGCGAAGGTCTTCGTTTTCGCGATCTTAGCATTAGACGATATTAAGTGGTGGGAAACACTATTTTCAGAAAACTGCGTCTCTTCAAGGAGGTTCCCCGGAAATCCATTCAATGTGGCTCATTAAAACACAGGACCGAGTAGCAATCTCAGGGAACGACACGTGATACAATGTGCTCTTTCGTTAATATCATAGTTCAGTTTAATGAGGTTCAAATGAGATGCAAGATGCCATGGTTTTCTGCGATCCTGCGGCTAAGTGAGCAACCTGCAATTGTTCAAGTCGAATTTGCCGACTTATTCATTTACTGGCATATTGTATGGGAACTGTCAGCGTGAGAAACTCTGTGACAAAGTAAATAAGATGGCTTGAAAAGATCATACGGAACGCTTTCGCAACGGCATACTATTAGGATTTCTTCGAAATTACATCCTGTCTCATGAGGCGTGGTGGCCTCGTGGTTAGTGTGCTCGACACCGGATCGAGTGGTTTGGGTTCGGGGCCTGGCCGGGGACATTGTGTTGTGTTCTTGGGCAAGACACTTTACTCTCACGGTGCCTCTCTCCACCCAGGTGTATAAATGGGTACCGGCGTAATGCTGGGGGTAACCCTGCGATGGACTAGCATCCCATCCAGGGGGGAGTATAAATACTCCTAGTCGCTTCATGCTACTGAAACCGGAGATAAGCGCCGGCCTGATGAGCCTTCTGGCTCTTAAGCAGAGACTTTACTTTACTTACTCATGTCAAATTAACGAAGAAGAAACAACCGGCAGGCTTACCTTTGAAGCGTATTCAGCTCTTTTCCGACCAGTCCCTTTGATTCTTATCGCTAAGAAATGTTTCATGAAGTCATATGGCCAGTAAACACTGAACACAGCTACGCACCCGTCATGGCGGTTGACATCGTTTGCGAAAGAATCGATGAAATGTTACAGTTTGTGACATGATACATGGAAATATAATAATAAAAGATAATTAAAAGAAAACAACAACACAAATACAATACAACTGAGTTCGCAGCACACTTTAACGAACCTTTCACTCACCATAGTAAAAACGTCTCAATCATCTTCTACTGCGATAAAACAATATATATTAATTTTCATATTCTTCAATGCTCATCACAAGACAAGAGAAAATTTAAGTTTTTCTTTTCAAACAGATTTCCTGTTTAGATTATTTTCCTCACTCGCACTGTCCGCTATTGTTTACTTAATTTACTAAAACTTTAGCCCTATGTCGACGAAAAATGACGTCACACGCACTCATTCGCTTGAGAATGCATTGTGATGCTCACGCAGGAGAAATTTCTATTCTCGGTTTTCACATGACGTCACGACCGCCATGTTGGTGCCCTAAACAAAGAAAAGGCGGCCATGTTGGTGCCCCGACCAAATCCTCCGGGAATTTAACTTTATTATTATGCAAACGCTTCCTTTTGTTTTCGTTGAAAAACATGGCTGTTGATCACGTGAGTGAAAACCAGCAATTAGCATGCAGCCCTGGAGTGTCAAACTAGTAATCTCTTCACACACACCCTGCATTAATAATCGAGTGAATCATTGAAGTAATTTCTATCCTTGATCCAGCTCTCAAGAAACCAGACTTTCCAGATCTGACTGAGAAAAAGGGAAGGGATCTTTTGATCGCAATAGCACTTTAAATTGAATTTGATTTGCCTCCGGAAACAAAGATATTGGCAATTTTTGGAAATTTGTAGTCGTGTTGGGGCAGCCAGTGGGGAGCTTAAAGTAAGGACCACGACGACAGGAAGGAGAGTGCAACATAACAATAGGTTTAAGAGGTTAACTATCAATAGAGTTATTTCAGTAGAGTTATGACTTAGAGTTAGAATTCAGTAACGACTTCCGAAATCCTGAATTCAAGATTTTGGACTGCCAAAATCCTGAATTCAAGATTTTGGAAGTCCAAAATCTTGAATTCAGGATTTTGGCAGTCCAAAATCTTGAATTCAGGATTTTGGCAGTCCAAAATCGTGAATTCAGGATTTTGGAAACTTAACTCTAACTCTACGACATAACTCTATGAAAATAACTAAGAATAGCTGTCCCCTAGGTTTAATGAGCAAATACAATAGTTCCGCAGACCCCGCACGTGCGTTTCGCATTTTTATACATTTCTTTGCCGTTCTCGTTCTGACAACGACGAGAAATGATCAATTTTGAGGTTGTGTGCGAGACAAGCACCTGAACGGCGATGAACTTTCAATTTTCTCCCTAAATATCTACACCGTTCACCAGTTTTATTCCTGGAATGTGGACACACACTTTCCATGCCGAGCGACTTATGGAAAACGCAAAATCATTACAATAACGAAAAATAATATTTTTAGACAATTAATAGATTGAAGTCCCTTGAAATTATTTTTGCACGGAATTGAAAACAAGAAACTATCAAGGGCCATACACCTTATTCCAAAATGGCCTCTATTTTAGCGTTCTAAATTTGTTTGATTGCAAATTTGCCCTTTTGGCCTCACTAAAGGTTAAATATTCTTTTGAATTTTACGTTTGAAAGGGAGGACGAAAGGGCCAATTTTCAAGGAGAAAAAAGAATAGTAAAATGGCAGCCATTTTAGAATAAGGTGTATATCGGTATTTGCCCTTGGGGGTTTTCATGAAATGATACCGTAGCGTCAACAAACATGTGCCTTCTATAGCTATGACCACAAGATGTTTTTACTGCCAGTTTCAACAGCTGCTTACTTGTTTTATGTTGGCTTCAAAAGATAGAAAACAAAACAACAAAACAAAACAAAACAAAACAACAAGAGACCAAAGACACAATGCTCTCCGCTGTCTGAAGAAAGACATTTGTGCATTTTAGATAGGCGGCTGCCGTAACGACCGGGGAAAGCGTTTCTTACAGTGGTTTTGACCAACTCTACGTTTCAAACAAGGGTTGTTTCATACAAAACCAACCTTTATAGGAGGTTTTCCCGTGACGTCATCGCCGCCATGTTGGTGGACGAAAAGAAAAGATCCCTCATTAGCTTTTTTTGTTCGTCCGGACCAGAAGTCGTACATTTTTCTATTGTTATTGGTGTCACTAGATGTTGGTTGAAAACGTCCTATTCTTTGATTGCAATCACGCGATAAGACGGCAATGTTGGTACCAAAACAATAGAAAACTGTACCTTACTTTCAAAGAATTCTAAGCAAGCAACTAACGATTTCGAGTCCGCAGCGGAGTTTGAACCAGGCCGGCATCGGCATCCCACACCGCTTTCGTTTTGAGTCCTTTCCTAGTGAGAACTTATGGAATGGTTCTCCATATTCCTTGTTCATTCGAAAGATTTTTTTCAAATTGTGAAAGCAACTAAAATTCAGCGAAGACAAAAATACTTTATTAAGCTTTTATCAAGACGTGGCAGGACCTTTTGTTTGGCTATATTCCAATTTTCTGCTATTTACTTTGCTTTTAGGTAGGGAGTGAACTGTAGAAGAGCTTCATAAATGTTGGCGCCAAGAGATAAATCGGGTTTAACTTTATTAAATGAACTTAAAGATGAAATTTGCTATAGTTAAACGGGTTTTTAAAAGAAAGTAAAGTTAAGCTTGTTTAACGACAGCCATTTCATTATTTTACATTACTGAGATGAAATGGTCGGTTTTCTCTTGACAGAAAGCCTCCACGTTCTGCTTGAAAGAATCGTACAATCAACGCTTTCAACTTATTCCCGATGAGCAGGGCTGTATTTTGAAATGCATTTCGGTTGGCTTCTACTGGAAGTGATAATTATGACCTATGGCATCGCTCATTTGATCCTCAATAAGAATGTCAAAATCCTCGAAACTGTGACTTTAGTTATGGTTCTTTCTAATTATCGTTAACTAAACACGTTCTTCTCTTAGAAATGGTGTAATGTAATGGGCCTCATTCGCGCGGCGGCCATAGACAATAAATTTTGTATCCTGAGCCTCGAGTTGAAATGTTTGGGAACGAGTTTCTGTGGGGCAAAACAAAAGTTTTAAATCCCTCGGGACTTAACATGGCTGCCGTGTGATTAACACCCATTGATGAAAACAGTTATAAATTGTTTGTGGAATTGTCTCAAACTGTCCAAAGAAGTTATCCCAGCAGAATAGGAAATGAAAGGGAGAAGTCAGGATCCTGGCACTTATCAGGACAATTTAAGCAATTGTCTCTTACGTACACCTGCAAAATTCAGGTGGCTTCACCTTAAAGGGATTCAAACTCATGATCTCTGCGATGCCGGCGCAATGCTCTAATAACTGAGTGAGCTATGAAGCCACTCATTTCGGAGCAGGTCAATTTATTGGGCTTATGTGTTACCGTGAAAGGACTCGATGAAATAATGATTGTATACATTTATAGTCATAGAATAGGAATCGTTCCATGAATTGGTTTTCATGCATTACCTTTACAGGAAAATGTTCAGGTTTATCTTTTTTCTTTGCTGGGAGATTTCAAACGTTAATAACATTGATGTTAGTCTCCAACATTTGCTTTATCGTGTACAGTGGACTATTATTGCTTGTCACTGGTCTTCTCCGATTTATCGTCTTGTAATGTTTTCCGAAAGTTTCACTTTGATGCAGAAAGACAGATCTGGGTGTCAAAGCCAGGATACAAGGACGAGGCATGAAATCAATCTAGATAATCATTTAAATGCACATCGCACACAGACAAAGAAGCAAAGAATTTGCACTTCCCAGTTGAGGGAGTTAATAAATATTTATAGTCACAAAATGTTGTTGCAGCAATTAAGTGAAACTGCATGGGCGCAACACTTGCGTTCGAAGGTTTTAAAGCTGTGAATACACCTTATTGGAAAATGGCCGCCATTTTAGTATTCTTTTGTTTCCATGCAAATTGGCCCTTATGGCCTCGTTCAAGGTTAAATACTCCTTTGAATTCTATTTTTCAAAAAATATGACAGTCGCCCAATAAAGTACTGGTTTTTATGGAGGATATGCATCTCATCCACTAAAAATTTGTGAAAAGGAATAACGCGGGTTTTTGAGAGAAAAAAAAAAACAACAACATGTGACGTTCCATCAAAAGCTGTGTTTTCAGATTCACTGTTCTTCAAATGGCTCACAGCACTCCCCGTTACATTTTGCTGCAATGAACTTGCAACTAGTGGCTGATAGATCATGACTCTGGACTGCAATTAGAGTTTGTATACATCGTTGGCCAAAGGCCCTCCTATACCATCAACGCACTTCTCAGATGGCCCGTACTTTTTGTACGTAACCTCGTCTGCACCGCCAAAACACTGCCCACCATTTTGAACGCCAAACACGCGTAACCCAAGACGCTTTGCCACGTCAGCACATTTGCTAATCGGCTGCTTCCTTTGTTGGTAACTGTCGGCGAGCAGTGGGTCTAAGCCTTCCAGTACCATCATGGCCCTTTTCGACGGGTTTCTCCATTCTGTCGTATCGGACCAACATCCAAGGTTACCATACTCTGTCACTATAATGTCTTCTGCTTGGAAAGAAGATGTGACTTGTAAATAATAAGATCTTTAGTAAATAAGACTGAGGACAAAGATATAAGACAGACCCGACATCAGTAGAAGATCATTGTGTCGTCATAAAAAAAAAACAACTCTAGTTAGGGCAATCGCCTGTCTTCATAGAAACTTCATATTTTAGGCGCGATAGCGAATAACATCATTAATTTAAAAGGAAAATAATATTGCTGCACGTACGGCACGCCTTTTAGCTCATGTTTTTGCAGTACTTTGCATAAAGACGGCGTGAAATCACAAAATCACAAAATTTGACGTTTTCCGGCATTCTCTATTTTTACTCTGAAACCGCCGTACCAATTTATTTTTAGGATGCTTCGCCCAAATTGTAGGACGTGAACGCGAACGACTTACGATAGTGCAAAGTAATATTTTGAGGTCAAGTTTTCGTCGACGTCGCCGTCGTAGATCCCTTAACTAGTTGGGAGCTTTAGCAACGACAACGGCGACGGCAACGAGAACGTCACAAATTTGCATATTTAGTGAGCAAAAGCAATAGTTTTGCACGCTCTGCAAGTTAATCTTTTCATTTTTGTCTATTTCTTTGCCGTCGTCAGCAAAAGAACAACGTGAAATGACCAAATTTGAGGTTTTATGGAGAACATCAGCGCTTGAGGATAAATTTCATTTTCTCTTCTAAAGTGAGCGCGGTTCATACTAGTTTCGTTCTTGAGGGTTTGCTACACCTTTGTCACGTTAAAATGCTTGGAATAGTTGCGAAGCGATTACAATAACGCGAATTCACATTTAACGACGACGTTCCCGTCGTCGTTGCTAAAGCTCCCTACTCAAAGTTTTCAGTACGGCTGTAGTAATGTTTGATGACAAAAACTCGTGCGTCGTGCTTCATTGGGTTTCCAAACGCAAGAAAACATTTGAAACCACTCTGCCTGCGACCTCGTGGTTTCAAATGTTTTCTCGCGTTTGGAAATCCAATGAAGCATTCACACTCGTTTTTGAAATGTTACGTCAAAACGTAAAATTTGGTGACTTCACACACGAGAGTTAAAGCAAAGACGGTGGCTACGGCAAACTACAAAGCTGCAAAGCAAGAATATTATTGGTTAAAAATGAAGAAATAATCTTGCTGCACGTGGAGCACGCATTTACCTTTTTTTGCAGTACTCCGCAAAATCATCAAATTTTCGGTTTAAGCGACAAAGTGAGCAGGCAACAATGAACCATTTGTTTTCTATCTTTACAATTAAACCTTTCGTACTCATCCAGTTAGAGGATACAAGGAAGGATTACGTTTTTGCAAACGTTGGCCGTGTAGCACTCATATTTGAACTGATTTAACAGGTCAACTAATCTGTTAAGTCAGTCGGTAGTCTAAGAGCAGCGGCGATCTAACCCGAAGGTCGTGGGTTTAATTCCCACTCTGGTCAGAGTTTTTCTCTGTCCTTGTGTGGGCCCATTCCCATTAGTAGGGCTGACGCTCACATGGTTCATATGGGGTAAAAAAAGTAGCACTTTACATTACTCTCTAATCTGTTAAGTCAGTTTCAGGAAAGTTCGCCCGTATTGAACAACGGGCCAAAGACGGAATCATGAATCGAGAAATACTTGTGATAGCGCTAAGTTATATTTCGGAACGACGTTTTCGTTGCTGTAGCCGTCGCAAGTATTTCGCGGTTATTCCGACTTGTTCACCTTGTACAATGCGGGCGAACTATCCTATGACTGGATGGTTATATTACGAAACGGTTTTAAAGTCAAAACAGAAAAGGACTGTTTCGTGGTTATATGCTCACGTTGTCGTCAAAACCTAAAATTTGGTGATTTGTTGTTTTGGGGAGTACGGCAGAGAAATGCACGGAAATTCGTGCTGCTCGTGCAACACGATTACTTTTCCTCTTTTAGCCAATCATATTCTTACTTTGTGGCGTTGCCGTTGCCGTAGCCGTCGTCTTTGCTTAAACTCCCTAATGTTTCGTGGAGTACGGCGAGGAAATGCACTGAAATGCCAATAATATTCTTGCTTTGTGGCGGCGTTGCCGCAGCGTTGCCGCAGCGTTGCCGCAGCGTTGCCGCAGCGTTGCCGCAGCGTTACTGCAGCGGCCGTCTCTGCTTTAACTCCCTAATATATTGATTTAAGAGAAATTACTGTCATTTTAACGCAAATGATTATTACCTGACCACTGCTGTCCGCCTCTTCTAGCAGGACTGTCTTCGAGTAATCGATCATTCTTTGGCGCAGGTAGGGCTCGAACTGTTCCTTGGTCATCCACCGCTAAAAAAAAAATGAGAAAGGGTCTGTATATCCATTTAGCTCTTTGAGGATGTAACAGAAATGTGCAATTAATCAATTCATAGCTGGCGTTATGGCTACGACAGCAGAGCGGTATGCAGTGCTGACTCAAGTATTTTACCTCTTCTTTTCTTTTGAAGCTTTGGTTTAACTTTCTCATTTAAATTAAGAATGAGGATCACTTCTCATTCGTCGATAACCCGCACATCAATTATACGTTGATTTCATTTCATTTAACGAGTCCTTCACGGGAAAAAATGAGCCCAACAAATTGATCTGTTCCCAACCGTGTGGCTCCATACCTCAGTCAGGTAGAACTGTTTCTCCGGCATCACAGAGGTCATTGGTTAGATTCTCGTTGGAGCCACCTGTATGTTCCAGGGCTCGGTTGTTCAAAAGCTGATTATCGCTAATCCCAGATTAGAAATTAACAGAAGACTTTATTTCCCTACTCCTAAATATCAACGCTGATATTCAGCAAAACTTTACTTTGGAATAAGTCAATACTCAAAAGCAAAAATAATCAAAAGAAACTATCACGAAAAAGTTGAAATCATGAAACAAAAGTTCAGGCTACTCCAGGATTAAGTTAATCGGCTTTCGAACAACCGGGCCCAGAGGTGTCTATATGAAGTGACAATTGCTCAAATTGTCCAGCTAAAGGAGAAGATCCTTCTCTCATTCGGTGTCATTTAAATTATCCTCAGGAAATAAACATTGCAACAAAATAAGGACACTTTCAATTGAGAGTGATGATAGAAACGGAGGATATAACCACGTAACACAACAGGGCAGACGTTAAGATCTACGACATCAACATCAGTGAGAACGACATTGAAACAATATTATTCTATAGATACTGATGGAATACTTGGATTTTCCTTCGTAGGAAATGCCGGAGCATACTGATCATTTTTATCTTTCACATGTGATCATATAGGTTTCGTCATAGTAACTAACACG
>OX421453.1:34656586-34666586 GCA_949126865.1 Montipora capitata | reverse complement strand
AGTGGTGAGCTTTATCAACGCGTCAAGAACAAATTTCGAACAAATTTGTTTGTAAACATAATTTCCTTCGGTTTAAACGTATTCTGTAGTAAGAGTGGAGGTTCCCTTTAAGAAGGTTTTGAGGTTAAAATCGCAGCAACAACAACAACAACGTTCGGCCTCAGTCCCAAATTTAGACGTTTTTTATATCTTACAACAAGTTAACTTGGCTTGAGCCTGCAATCCAATCGAAACTCAGTTCCTAGTCAGTGGTCAACTTAAAAACTGACCTCGATGAGATCTAAACTTGAGCCCGCGATATGGTCACGTGATACTGGTGACATTGGCATACAGGGAGGGATGGACGTACATACGGTAGTACAGTGACCAAAACCAAGTTTTCTCGCACAGATTGGTTACCATATTGTCTTCTTACCCATGGTGTTCCGCGCACGTATGTCGCGCGCAGAGCTCCGCTAAAAAGAATGTATTCGGGATAAATGCTATTAACGAGAGTTAAACTTTGCACTGGATGGAAAGATGCAAAAACTAGCTACGTAGTTTCCTCCACCTTAAGGTTGAAATTTAACGGGTATAGTTCTAGCGGACAGTTTGTTTTAAATGTTTTCATAGCTTCTATCCAGTACAAAGGTTTAATTTATGGTTATGGCAAATAATCTAGCAGCTTGCTTCTGATAATGGGAATAGCGACTTGAAGGCATGTGGTTCTCTATGTAAGAAGGCTCGAACCAGTTTCAACTTTTCCAAGTGACGCTCTTATCAGAAGGAACGGCGCCACTACGTTGTATCATGTATTGCAATATTGTGGTACCAAATGAAACACGAATAATTGCTGAACAAGATACTGTCCTTATTGTGACGTAATATGTCACCGTGGCAACGGGCAAGCCCTGTAAAAACACACTTTATTTTGTATTTAGTTGCTTATATCTCAAATACGAACTTGGCGACCCCCATTTTTATTTCTGAGAAGTAATTAGAAGGGCAAGATGAAACTTTCTGCAAAGTCCAAAAAAACAAAAAAAACAAAAAAATTAAGGCCAATGGATTCAGAGCCACCTTAATCTTGTGATTTCTTTATGGTAGCTCTGAATCCTCTGGACAGAATTTTTTTTAAACTTTGCCGACAGTTTCATCGTGGCCTTCTAATCACTTTTCAGCAATAAAAAAGGGGGGTCACCAAGTTCGTTTTTGAGGTATGAGCAACCAAATCCAAAATATAGGGTGTTTTTACTGGGCTTTCCCGTTGCCAAGGTTACTTATTACATCACTATAATGATCACATCTTCTTTGGTAATGATCAGTGTTTCATATGTTACCATAACATTGTTGTTACGTGATACAGTGTTGTAGCGTCATTTGATCTAAACAGAGAGTCTTTCGAGCCTCGTTAAACGCATAAAGAGTAACGCTTTGACATTGGAGTGTTGACTTTCAAGGGTACCAGGAACCGGGCTGCAGCTGTCCAAAGAATTCCAAAGGAGAGTAAATTACAAACGTTTGTCTTTGCCCTCAACAAGACAAGGTTCTAAACAGTGAAGTTACCACACGCCTTTACAAAGTTGGATGCTTCCCTTAGAAGGCATCGCTTTTCCACTGTTGTGAAATAGAGAGGGCAATCCATGGACTTAAGGCCTTTTCATCGTTTGGTCAAGAAGGCTGTACGAAATAAATATCACGCAAAACGGGTCGCTCTCGGCCAAGTTTGTGTATGATGGCATCGACAGGTTGTCATTGGACACCATATAGCTGCAGTCAAGATAAAGGCCCTTTCCTCTGAGGTAATAGAGGTGTATACAATCTTGGATTCAGTTTTCTGCCTTAGGCAAAAAAATGTTACCAAAATTAGCTAGATTCGATTATTCTTGGAGGTAATAAGTCAACCTTTGCAATTGACCACTTACCAGTTGTTGGTTTAGTCTTTTTCTCACACAACCGTCCAAACGTGTGCTCAGGACACACGCAAAAGAAGGTATCTTTTGCTTCTATGCATTGCGCTCCATTGAGACACTTGTTTGGATTACAGCTACTAGACGAAAGCACGTCTGAGTCAGTTGGTGGAGCTTCTGTAAAAAAATCAATCCAATATCTATATCAAACGTGAAAAGAATGACATCGGAGCGGTTGTGTGAAAGGACCAATGAAAAGTGAGTTAGTCGATTTCGGACTACGTTCGTCGCCATGTCAATTTGCTGACTACTAAAATAGTGCAGTTATAATTGTACTGATGCCCACCAAAAGAAAAAACAGAAAAAAGATAATGTAGAAAAAGGTTATGATATCTAGAATTTTCTGAAATTTGTTTGTCCTTTTTCTTAGTTAAGAACGTTCTAGAAATGAAGAGAGTTAATTTTCGATGTTTACTCGGGGATATTCGATAATTTGTTAGGATTACTTGTTCGATTACTTTTTCGGTTGAAGATTCCATTCCTGTAAAGCAGCACTCGGATTACTTTTCCGAGAATCCCCTAGTCATCACCGAAAAATAAGGCTGCGTTTGATTGACCGTATTCCGGAATAGGACTTCATAGAATAGATCGCCCGATGTGAAGGAATCCGAATCCGGAATCCAGCAAATGTTAGGATTTGGAATCCAGAATCCAGAACGTGGAATTCGAAATCTATTGTATGGAATCCAGAATTAATAGATTTTCGATGGAATCCAGGATCCACTTCGGTGGAACCCGTGAATTCGGAATCCGGAATTCACGAATCAGGATCCGGGATCCAGAATTCGGGATCTGGAATTCGATGGCCACCTGGATTCCACCTGGATTCATTTACATAGGGTGAAATAGAAGTTAGAAATCCTTTGCTTTTACGGAGATTCTGCATGATTTCACATTAAAATTGTCGAACACCTCCTAAAATGTTGCTAAAATTCTAAAAAATATCTTTATTATTCTTGTTGCTTCAAAACGACAAACATATCGTTTTAACTCACCAAACCACGTATTCTTATTCCGGAATAGGGTCAAGCGAACCCCCCCTAAATCTCTTCATACGCCACGGTAAACATGTAACATTTCTTTCAGTTCTAGAAATGGTTACAGACTGTTTGTGTTTATATTATTATGGTTGGTAGACTTTTCCTGAAATAGGATGTTATCTAAAAGTTTCTGGAACACCGTATGTCGGTAGTAAGAAAAGCAAGAAGAAGAAAGCTGAGGGAGATACTATTTCACCGCGTGGTATAAAAGAAATAGGGAGCTTTAAGCACCCGACGTTTTCAACCGGAACCGGCAACCGGAAGTAAGCTGTTTTCCTTTGTAAGTTGTCTTTGCACAACCACAATTCAAAGGGTCTTGAGAACAGCGGATGCGAAATAACTTGAAGAAATAAAACAATCTTTACAAGACATGTTTCGACATAGTTATGCCATCTTCAGTTGTGAATGAGTTGTACAATTTGAATTTAAAGCTATTTTTAAGAAAAACTAAATACGGTGGATAAATTGATACAAATGAATTAGCGAAGATACTTAGGTACTTATCGTCGCGGCAAAGCCGTTAACAATAAGACTGAAAAAAACTTCGTTTACAAGTTGTAAATGTCGTAACCACATTTATATTGCTATGTATCTTTTCTCCATTAGAAATGATTAGTTTAAAAACCTGGTAGACTCTGCTTTCCTAGCGTGCAAAATCCTCAGTTCTGTTTGCCGTTCGCGCCGGTTTCAAAAACGCGGCGTGCTTAAGATCTTAAGGTCCGTATTATCTTCAGTGATCAAACTCTAATGAGTAGTCGCGATATTTTAATGACTCTCTCTTTCTCTCTCTTGAGTAAAAAAACAGAAAAACTTCTTTGTATCTTTCAACTCTATCTACTGTCGCTATCTGCTTTTCAACTCAACATTAAACGGACAAGCAAGAGACTTACTCGGTGGGGGTTCTGATGGCTCTTCACATGTTATCCCATCTCCAGTGTAAGGTGGTTTGCATTTACAGATTCCTTGGTCACAAAATGCATGCGTCTTGTCACATTTATCACACTTATTTACTATGAAATAAAGATACATTGTTGTAAAGAAATGCGGCCTGAAAACTTTTCCAAAAGTGTTTAATAGTTTGAAGAGCTCGCAGACCAGAGGCAAACACTGTCCCTTCAGGACCTAAATAAACGACCGAGCTCCCAATGCAGGAGTTCTAGTTCTAGTAGCTCAAATGGTACAGGTTTACGGAAGCCGTAGGTTCGAAAAGTTGTTTTATCAGGAACCTTAGACCACATTTAACTCTTTTGTATGTGGTTAAAGCGGCTGATTATAATAGAAAACGATCTTAATTACCTGCGCAGGTTGGTCCTTCGTAAGGAAGCGGACAAGTGCATCGCACTTCACCATAATCTGTGAAGTCGCATTTGCCGCCATTTAGACAAGGGTTCCTGTTTACACCGTCTTTAGGCAGACAGACATTATCCACTGTAGAAAAAAGGGTTTACATTAATTAGTTTCAATATAGTTAATTTAGATGGACTGGTTACGAAACTTTGCAAACTACAAAAGCGAGAACATGTTAACTTGACCGTGAACATGCACAATCGTTTGTGGTCGGTTCGCAACTGACTTTTGAATAACTTAATCCAAACTTATGATTGGCTGTCTTTTAGGAAAAGGGAGTGGTTTGTGCATGGGCAGGACCGAAACAGCGAACAAAAATATAAAACAAGAAAGAATAAAAAACACTCAGTATTTTCTACTGGTCGATTTCACTTCTTTAACATCTCATTTAAGCAATTTGTGTGTTACCGTTATTTTGCTGCCTAAAAGTGTGGGTTTTCTAATCAGACCTAGAAGACAGGCATTTAACCACTTTTTGATACCAATTCCTTTATAAACTTGCAGTTGATTTCGAAATCTCGCGCGCCGTTGCTGATTAGTATGATAGTTAGGACTTACCTCATGCATATCAATCATTATTAAATTCTCAACCTCGGATAATGCAATCCTAACTTTCTCATTGGCTCACTGGATCTCGGTTACCAGTCATTATACCTGCGTCTGACCTTATATGGAGATAATGCGGGAAATTTCGCTCAGCATAAAATCACTTTCCGGTCGTACCTTAAACTTAAATAAAATTTAGAAAACCCGAAGATTGAGAATTTAATAGAACAATTATTCCATTCGCCCTCGTTGGATACCAGATTGGTAATAGCAAACTCGGTGCTATGCCCCGCGTTGGCCATTTACCATCTCGCATCCAACGCGGGTTCATGGAATAATTGTTAAATATCCGACCATCCTGCGCCATGCCACATAAATGCTTTGCAAGCAATCTTTTTAGAGAGACAAAGCAATGATGAAATGCACAATTGCTGGAGGACCAACAAAAGGAGCTAATGAGAGATCTTTTGTTTTCGTTCATCAACATGGCGCCGATGACGTAACATGAAAACCGCCTATATTTGAACTGAGGAAATTCAAACACACGAGAGTTGGAGATCATCGCAGTTCATTAGTAATTTAATTAGTTGCGAAGAAAGCCTGCAAAAGTCTATTCTTGAACGGGGCTCGAACCCAGGACCCTACGATTGTGCTGCACTGCTCTGCCGACTAAGCTATCAAGCAAACTGGTAGATGGTCTCTTGGAAGTTTGAGTTATATGCCGTCAGAGGTGAGAAAACGAATGGAAGCGGAGCTTCGCGCAAAGCGCGCGCGAGGAGCACCATATTAAGAAAATATGGCAACTCATCTGTGAGAGAAAATTTGGTTTTGGCCACCCTACAACCGTACGACCGGTCGACCGTCCACCCCTCCATGTATGCCAATGTGACCAGTATCACGTGACCATATCGCGGGCTCAAGGTTAGAACTCATCGAGGGCAGCTGAGTTTCTTTAAGTTGACCGCTGACCAAGTACTGGGTTTCGATTGCATCACTATTGAAATAATAAATAACCCGGGAGCTCCGCTTTTAGGCTTGGTTAAATCTATATATTATTGTATATATGAGCAAATATTTCTGCATACATCAGTTAGTTTCTGCTATTCAAGCCTGAATTTGGCTGGTTTTCCTTTCACTGCTGCTCATAACTGCCACTTATGTCCAGAAGTGCAACTAATAGGCCATTTCCGAGTTCATGTCTGCCTCATCTTCAAAGCGAGTCTAAGTGCAAAAGCAGAACTTTTTACCACCTCAATAACTTCGCACTTGGACCCGCTTTGAAGAGGAGGCAGACGTGAACTCGAAAGAGGCCTTTTTACATGCACGCCCAATTTTGACCTCCAACACGAAATGTCCATTTAAGTCGTAATCCTTTGCTACATATTTGCAACAATAGAGAGTTTCAGAAACGACGATGGCTACGACTACGACAACGCCACAAAACAATAATATCATTGGTTAAAAGAGCATAAATAATCATGCTGCACGTGCACCACGGATTTTAGCAAATAAGCTTGCGGTCCTCTGCATAACGACGACGTGAAATCACTCAATTTGAGGTTTTGACGACAACGTAAGCATGCAATATAGAATCTTTCATTCTCTATTTCCACTCTGAAACCTTTCGTACCAATTTATTTTAGGATACTTCGCCCATATTGTAGGACGTGAACGAGACCGAGTAATCGCGAAAGACTTATGATAGAGCCAAGTTATATTTTGAGGTGGCGTTTTCGTCGACCGTCGCTGTCGTAGATCTTAAACTCCCTAAGAACGTGAGGGTGAACGGTCAGCGTTAGTTTTAGCCTAGGGTAAATATATGCTGTTTATCCTTACTTGTCGAGCAGCTTTAGGGGGGAAATTTGTGACTTACTGCGTTTTTCGTAATTCTGCGGAGTTCATCCTCAAGCGCCAACGGCGAAACTGCGTTTTGGCTACCATCAATCAAACTTTCGACGCCAACCACAGATGACGAAATCGATTGATGCGTGACTAACCCACAAATACGCATCTTTTGTTCGCACAGTACATTCGTATAATCAAATTCGACGCCCTTGGAAAGCAACGGAATCTGTACGAATCTTTCTAAAGAAGAATTTCCAAAAACATATCATAATGGTGTTCGAGCTGTAGACTAAACAAAAACTCCAATTCCACTTTTCGGAGGCGGAATAGATCTTCCCGGCTACGTTAAGAAATTTGATTAATGGAAGCCAAAACGCAGTTTGGCGCTTAGCGCTTAAGGGTAAGATTCCGCAGAATTATGAAAATCGCAGTAAATTGTTTGTGTTCTGAGACACGTGTGATGTTGAAGTTGGGGACACTTTGTGACGCTTAAGCCTAGTTTTTACCAGCGACGCAAAGCGCAAGCGCAAGCATCGTCATGTGAAAACGAAACGCAGCATAAGCAAAAGAAAAGTTGCTGCGTCTGGCCAATTAAAGCACTCGTTCCAGATTCCACGCGTCTGAGCATTTGAACAAAATGACGGAGGCCGTGGTTGATTTTTTATGCTTGTGTCGACGTTCGTCTTCACTACCATAAGCTAACTAAGCTTTTGCTCGCGCTCGTTCTCTAGTGAAAACCAGGCTTTATTGAAATCCGAGTGCATCTAATTAGGGGCAATTCTAGACACACGGTAACAAAAAAAGCGTATGCCACTCAAACGACATTATGCGGCCGTGAAATTGAAAGAGACAGTGTTACTTACGAAGACACGAGACTCCTTGATATGGTGCTTCACAATCACATTGTGGTACATTGTTCGTCACCTCACATCTTCCACCATTGTGGCACTTGAAATTAGAGCATGGATCAAACTCTAGAGAAACAAGAGCCGATCGTTTTCGTATATTTCCTTTCCAAGTATGGAGTACCTTGACAGGTTAGAAATTCTTAAGTTCCACTTGATCAAGCTATCTAACAATCATTTTGGACTTAAACGTTACGCCCACTACCCAATTAACTTGAAACTGGGAACAGCAATTTGCCGAATGTGGTTAATGGTCGAAAAAGCGAGGAGAAAGTATTTGATAATGAATAAAGGAATGAAAGAATGGATGGAAGAGATAAAGACTGAATGAATGAATGAATGAGTGAGTGAGTGAGTGAGTGAGTGAGTGAGTGAGTGAGTGAGTGAGTGAGTGAGTGAGTGAGTGAGTGAGTGAGTGAGTGAGTGAGTGAGTGAGTGAGTGAGTGAGTGAGTGAGTGAGTGAGTGAGTGAGTGAGTGAATGAGTGAGTGAGTGAGTGAGTGAGTGAGTGAGTGAGTGAGTTAATGAGTGAGTGAGTGAGTGAGTGAGTGAGTGAGTGAGTGAGTGAGTGAGTGAGTGAGTGAGTGAGTGAGTGAGTGAGTGATTGAGCTAGTAAAAGAAAGGAACTTTATTTAAGTGTCTAGTCGTTCTAGCGCTGGAGCGCTAATTGGGGACACTGTAAACTGAAATGAACAATGAAAGTAAATCAAGTCAAATGTTGGTTTTTGAGGAGAGGGGAAACCGGAGTGCCCGGAGAAAACCTCTCAGTGCAGAGTAGAGAACCAACAAACTCAACCCACATATGACGCCGAGTCCGGGAATCGACCCCGGGCCACATTGGTGGGAGGCGAGTGCTCTCACCACTGCGCCATCCCTGCACCCCTGCATGCAGTGAGTGACTGAATGAATGAATGAATTAGGCAGTACGCTTGGAATCTACTTTACCTCTGTGCGAAGTTCTGTTTGTCGAAGCCAAGAAAGTATTACTAATTACCAAAGTGATAAGGAAAAACCTAATTGGCGTTTACTTCCAACTCATTCATGAATATGCTACTGCAAAACTAAGAACAATATGGCTACCAACTGACAAGGTCTGTAGACGAAACTAGTTTTGCAGTAGCATATTCATGTATGTGTTGGAAGTAAAAGCAAATAAAGTTTTTCCTTATCACTATTGTGCTACTTCAGTTCCTCAAAAACGAGCCCAACCTGATTCTACACCGAAGACTAAAACCAACTGCATTACATTCATGGCATAGACGAGTGGAGGCCTCATTGTGGGCCTAGTTTATGGCACATGAAACCCCTCCCCTCCCCCTTCCGCCCTCAAAAATATATTTCGGTTCCTCAACCTCATTCCCAAGGCTTTTCACTCCCAAGAGTACGAGGGGCTACTATCCTCGGCGGTGAAAACCCTGGGAATGAGGTTGTAGGTTCCTTTTAATTGGAAGCTTAAGCACGCGCGTTTTTGAGACGCGGACGGCAACCGGAAGTGAACCGTTTTCCCTTTTAACTTGTCGTCACACAACCAATTTTATATTGCTAAGAATCTTTTCTCCATTAGAAATGATTAGTATAAAACTCTGGCATGGGGCACACCACTGTCCTGGCACGCAAAATATTCTCTTCCGGTTGCCGTATGCGTCTCAAAAACCGGCGCGCTTAAGCTCCCCATTGAATCATTTAAATAATACCGTGGCAGTGTGGCCCATTGTATCCTTTTGCGCACTCGCACCACCAATCGAAATGACGAGGGTCGGCAAGTCCTGGCTCATGGCAAGTTCCACCGTTTTCGCAAGGATTTGGGTGACAATGGGAATCTTCTAAAAAATAAAAAGATAGGCTTTATTAGCATTTGGATTGTTACAGATGTCAAGTGTTTGGATTTTGACCCCAGGTAGCTAAGAGGTGCAGTTGTTTGAAGGGTATTTCAGCTTAAAGGAAACATTTTTTAGAGTTTGGATCTTGATTCTAGTTTGGTAAGAGCTCTAGTCGTTCGAGGAAACATTCTTTAGTATTCAACAGGGTTTTTGTTTGAGGCCGGAGGCCGGACGCTTTGTCCGGCTTTTCACCATTTCACGTCCGGAACTTTGACGTTACAAATTGGTAGATTTGATGGCTTTCTTAACTTTTAACTCTATCAGAACTTGGCACTCTGAAATTAAAATATTGAGCACAGCATGTTTTTAATAATCTATCTCTACATGGACAGGGGAGTTGATTTTTTCATATTTTTACAATGGATCACTAAACATTCGGTCGGGTATTGCCTAACAGTGGTAAATTGTTTTGGGTTCTATAATTGTTACATGCAAGTTACATACGTGGATGACATATTTTTCCGTCTCCAGTATATCCTGGCCTGCATG
>OX421453.1:34619086-34641586 GCA_949126865.1 Montipora capitata | reverse complement strand
GGTATTTAGAGGAAATCATTCGTTAATCACGAGTTTACAATTCGGAAATGGTAATGCGGAATTCCTTTACTGATAAAATTATCGTTATATCACAAACAAGATGATTCCGAGAAAAAAGAGACCTTTATTCAGGCGATTTGCCGTAAATTTGAAAAACGTCGGGGCGACAGTAGTCCGTTTCATTTCTCTCCATTTTGTGTCCATCCATGCTTCTTTTTCCTTTTGCTGTATTCTTTCATGTTATTCAACAGTTTTAAGTGGTCATTGCAATGTTTCATTCTACTTTTTGGACAATTTGGGTGTCATGGAATTACATCATTCTGCGCGACATAGCCCCTTTAATCACCCACATCATCAAATACAATTGGACGAGGTTTGTTCAAAAGACGGAGAGGACAATTTAGACGGGAAGAGGTTTGGAACTGACAGCGAGTTGGTGGTTCCCGAAAGATTTATCCAAAGAGAGGAAAATCCTTATAAAAGGACAATCATTGGCT
This sequence comes from Montipora capitata, assembly GCA_949126865.1. Taxonomy (NCBI): domain Eukaryota; kingdom Metazoa; phylum Cnidaria; class Anthozoa; order Scleractinia; family Acroporidae; genus Montipora; species Montipora capitata. Next base: position 34,641,089 of record OX421453.1, on the reverse strand, counting down.
AAGACGTGCTCACCTTGGCACCGATCTCCTTTGTAGCCAACAGGACAGATGCATTTGAACGTATTCACCACTGCTGTGCACGTGCCGCCATTCTTACACGGGTTGACATTACAAGAATCGATAGCTGATAAATGAAGAATAAATATTATTATTATATGGCTACAATAATACGCACGCTCTGAGTGACTGAATTGTAGGGCATTATTCTCCCGTAAAGCCCACGGGCCGATTACGGGCTTGCAAAAACAAAGCAAAAGGTAATTAAAAAGCCATATAATAAACTACTTACTAACCGAGCTAGCTCGAGCCGAACTGGGGAATATTGGCCCTCGGTCGTTTTTGTACGGACCTCGCTGCGTTCGGTCCGTACTGCCAAGACCTCGGGCCAATATTCCCCAGTACGGCCCTCGCGCTCGGTTAGTAAGAAGTTATTATTATTGTTATTATTATTATTATTATTATTATTATTATTATTATTATTATTATTATTATTATTATTATTATTATTATTGCTATGTAATATCACAGGCCTAAAAGGTGCTCCTGGCCTGGTCAATTACTTTCCTTGAGAGCGAGTAACAACAAGTTCCTAAAGTTCCCAACGGAGTCCTCTCCTGATTCCCTAAAGGGACAAAACGTTTCTTTGGAGTCTAGCCGTTCCCAACCGACCAGTTTTCTGGATTATTATTATGATTATTATTATGATTATTATGATTATTATTATTATTATGATGATGATGATGATGATGATGATTATTATGATTATGATTATGATTATGATTATGATTATGATGATTATGATTATGATTATGATTATTATTATAATTATTATTATTATTATTATTACAAGCTCACACAGGAGTGGCAAATATTGTTCTTAAAATTCAGTGACATGGTCAAAGTTGAATAACCCTTCAGTCGCCTCTTCAATAGGGAGTTTACGCAAAGACAAAGGCTATAGCAAAGACAACGCCACAAAGCAACACTATTATTGGTTAAAAATGGAGAAATACTCGTGCTGCACGTGCAGCACGAATTTCCGTGCATTTCTTTACCGTACTCCACAAAACTACAGTCTACAACGTGCACGTGAAATCACCAAATGTTAGGTTTTGGCGACAACAGCTGTGGTTACACACACCTTGGGGTTGGGGCAATCCGGAGGGTCAATGGCTTGGGTTTTGGTTCAGCTCAGGTTTCATGTTACCCTTGGGGATGCGGTTACACAGTAAAAGACTCCCCTCAGGGTAAAATATAGTTAGATATGAGTTCACTAACCTTGGAAATTAGTTCTGCTTTATGATTGGCCAAGCCACTTCAGGGAGCAGATAAACTAACTTTTAAGTTCAGGAACTGTCATGGGAAGTTTTTTTTTCTTTTTATGTCTCCATGTAAATAGCCCTAGGGAAACGTCGGTCTAAGGAAAGCGGTTACACACAAAAACGCTTTTTACCCATGGGTACAAGAGCTAGTGTAACCACAACTAATGCGCCCGTTATTTTAAGTAGATATGTGATTCATTCATCTCGGGATGCGCCCTCGGTGAATAAATCACATGTCTACTCGTTTCCTAAAAATAACCCTTATCATTTTCATGTAGTAAATTTGGCGTTGTTGCACAAAAATAAAATTTCATTCAGCTGATTCGTTCGTTTTGCAGTTCATTGATGCTTACCGGAACTATGAAATGGCTTCCTATGAAATTGCGCAACAACGCGCGTTTTTGACCTTCTTAATAAAAGAAAATTTTGCCCTTTATATTATAAACAAGTAATCGCAAGTTTCTTCGTAAAATTAAAACTTAATATAACCTGTATTTTCAAAACAAAAAAAAAAAATGATATTAACCCTTAATCTTACTCGGCGCCAAGCAATCACCTATACTTATTCACTTCTTTTTCCTTCTTTGTCATTAGCATTTAAACAAATGTCAAGCCTTATCAGCCGTACTTGCATTTTGTTAACTGCTTCCATTCAAGCTGTTGTTTTACATGATTCATGGGTGACTAAATTAAAACACAAAAACAAACAAAAGCAAATACAGTGATCATACTTACAAGGTCTATAGAATTCTCTGTGATGAACAATTACAAACGGTCCAGGTCTTGGTCCATGTAGAAGAAGAGGAACGGGGAATCTTTGAGGAGGCAAAGGAAGCGGGTGATGGGGGTAAAAAGCAATCTTAGGTGGCACTGGAGCAGGCAACAAGAAATTACTTTGAAGTGGTCTCTTCACAAACACAACATGTGGTCTTTTTACAATCATAATACGCTGTCTGTGATGTAGAGGTCCTTGCAAGAACCGCTGCTGCCCGTCGACAAATGGTCTTTGCTGTACCGCGATATCTTTGTTAGTCTCCGTTCCCTGAGCGACATCTATTAGTGGGTCATTAGCACCTTCTTTGAAAATCACAGGCGAGGAGAGGTATCGGTGAATCGGAGATGAAGTGTATCGGTGTTCCGCTGGTAAGAACTTGTGCACTGCTGGTGCGTAGTAGTGGGACGGGTTAATGGCTCTGATATTAGCGTTTGACGCTATTGAATCTCCAAAGAACCTGTTGGAATTGGCAGGAAAGCGCATCTCTTCACCCTGCATAACCGGTCGGCTGTTGGTACCAATTTGGTACGGCATAATACCTTCAGAAATTCTCTGTCGTTTTGTTTCCGGGGAGTCCGTTTTCATTAGAGCTTTTTTCGATACATTTTCCGTGGTTGTGAATCTATTGAACTGAGATTCATTTTTAAGATGCTGTGAAGTTAGAGATTTAAGTCGTACTCTATTTCGCGATCTCTTAATTAAACTGTCGTCTGATTCCTCTGGGCTACTTATTATCCTGCGTTTATTCCGTATATTTGGGGAATTAAAGTGTTCAAAAATTGTGTTTCGTTGTCTACTACTAAATTTTGTTGCTCGATGAAGTCCTGAAGACCGTGTTATTATTTTTTTTGACATTTGTTCACCAGGAATGCTAGTCACTCGGGCGTTGCGAGGAAAATGTATTTCAGTCTTTGAGCTTGTTTCAAAGCCATGCCTTTTCTTCGATTTCTCCAGTGTAAAGCCATAATTACTCCTTTCCGCATAATCCCCGGATTGTTTGTTCAAATTGTTTTGTCTTCGGTGTGACCGCAATGATTTTGTGAGGGACAGGGTATGGCCATGTCGCTCTTGTGATGATACTCGGATCGTTTCAAGTGAAAATGTGTCCACCGCATCGACAGCCAAGATGCTAATTAACCAGAGTACAACCTCAGCCCAGGACCCGATCTTCATATTGCCATTTGGGCTTTTCCAAAAATATTAAACAGCTGCGTTTGATCATTTCCTCTCCATTTTGTTAACTTAATTTGTCCCGTTGCAAGAAAAATGATAAATAATACAACAAACCCGATTGTTTAAAGTTCATATGACATCATGGTAGCTTGACATGCACTATTGGACAAAGAAGTTCTTAATTTACTTCATAAAATGAGAGCAACTCAACCTACACCACAGAGCACCGGTCTCACTATCATAATGAAAAAAGGTCAACTATCTATGTAACTCACTTTTTGTTTCTTGTCATAAGCGAACAACACTAGAAGATGTCATTTTTCGTTGGCTTGATACAGTTGTTTGTGCTCCACAAAGGGTTAAAAGAGCTCACTTGGGTCAATCGTAAACCCAGTTAGATACAGATACAGTTAGACAGTTATTACGTTTCACAGCAGGTTGCATTGTTTGTTTAAAATTTATTTACAGAAGAAACAATTTATGACCCTTCACATGTAGGCAAGAAATTACCCGACTTGGATGGACGGCCCGGCAGGAATTTCTTGTAAATCACGATGCAAAATTTTCCACGTTACTGGTTAGGTATGAAATGGCAAAATTCTTCACCCACCATTGACCAACACATGTTGTGTCCTCGTGGTCATTGTCGCATATCGCAACAAGTGCCGTCCCCTTGAAAACATGTTCCATGACCACAAATCTAGTACCAAGAGCCCACGTTACTCTTATCCAGTGGAAAAAGAACGGGCAACGGACGTTTGGGACGGAACCAGGTCATTGTCTTCTTGGTTTGTTTGCGCCTGCGTGGATTTTCACGAAAAAGAAAACGCCGGCTGTGTTTTAAGCCGATGATACACGGTTCAACATCTTGCAACATTTGTTGCTCAACAAATGTTGAACAATGTTGCACAAACGTGTTGAACGGAATAGAGCTGGTCTCCATTTTCGTTCAACATCGTTCAACAACATTCAATGTGTTGAATGGCATATTTCAACATTCAACATGACACGACACACTGTTCAACATTTGTTGAACAAGAGCTGCAACATTTGTTGAGCAACAAATGTTGAACCGTGTATCATCGGCTTTAATCTTAATTTGCTTCGATTAGCAAAATCCTATCCACACAAGAACGACAGACAAAAGCAGCACATTCATCGGATTCGGCGGTTAGATCGAATGTCGTAAACTTTTTTAAGACCTGGTAAACGAAACGGTGATTTGAAATGGAAAAGGAAGTTTACATAAAACTGATGCATGGGTGTCCTACATTAATGTTCCAAGACTGTAAGATTCCAGGGGTATCTTGAAGTTACTTTTCCAATTTTTAGTGATGGTAATGGACCGAGTCCGATTTGTTCAACACGAGTATGATTACAGACCGAATTGGACGACACGAAGTCCTATATATCACCAGTTAATCATAAAAATTGCAATTTCTGAGAAAAGAAGAAGAGCGAAGTTACAAAAGAAAGGGAAACCTGCAGTAAACGACTGACGAAGGTGGCATAATCTTTTAATGTCGCTCTGAAAGAAAGAAAGAAAGCCCCAATTTGCGAGTCTGTGCACTGTTTCTATGGTGATTGAAAGCAAGGTTGTGATTGGTTATATTTAAATTGCAACTTTGAATGTGATTGGCTTATTGAACTGTCCGATAACAACTTGGCTAGTGAATCTGTGTTAAATAGGAGTGTTTTCAACCAATTACAATCGAGGAAATTGTAATTTTTATGATTCAAGGAAAAATACCCTTGTGAACCTGGGGATTTTAAAAAATTATCACTCGGAAAAGCATTTACTGACTATGCCTTTTTTGTTTTCTTCAAGTTGCTCTTCGCTTTGAATCTGCTATCAGGTTGTTAGAGATAAAATACCAACACGCTGCTAAAGAATGTCCGTGAATATAAACGGATTTATTTACTGTAGAGACTTGATAAATCATCAATATTATCACCGAGGCATCATAAAGAAAAGTACATAAAATAAGGATTTCATGACCTCGCCCATGCCAACTGATTATTGTCAATTTATAATCACATCGTTCTGTATAGACCAAATAGGCTAACTCACGTTGTACCCAATTCAAACCCTTTGAAAATAAAATGTTGTGTTCGAGGTATTTCCATACCGATATCATTTAAGCCCCGGTCAAACGTTAAATGTTTGGTGACCAAACTTTCCCCGTGTTTGATGACGTGGCCAAACGCTATCAAACAAGCAATCAAACACACTCCCAACAGCTGAGTTCGATAAGGATTTTGGGTTTCTTTGACCAGACATCAAACACAAGTACAATAGCGATGTTTGATGCTGTTTGATCGGATGTTTGATGGATTTCAATATAACAAACGCGATCAATCAAGGTGGCCAAACGACAAAATGTCTGGTCACCAAACATGTTCGATCGTGTTTGGTTACCAATCAAACATTTTACGTTTGACCAGGGCTATAAATGCGAATCATGCTACATTATAATGCAAATACGACACACAAAGAATCTTAACCCCGGGAGATTTTAATCTGGTACATCATTGAGTTAGCCGATTTGGTATATTCACAAAAGAAAAATCCTACAAAGTTGAAACAGTTTTTTTTCAGTTAAACACTGCTGAATTTCAAAAAAAAAAAAAAGAAGTTAAATAAGGCATAAAAAGACTGAGAACATTATCATTCTCTTTATCATGCTGTAAGAGTGTCATTTCACGTTAAATATTCGTTATAATGCCAAAAATCGAGCAACCTTTAGTTTTAAAGTTCAAGTTTTATCAAACACAAAACATTAAGTATTTTCAAAATATCTTATGTGTTCTCATTAAAGCATCTGCGTGGCTTTAGTTTTTTTAATCATTAACTCACTTCATCACTACGATTAGACATTGAAAAGATTTGCAAGGTAAGTACAATACTTTGCCGATAAAAATGAACTAATTATTCACAAGTAAAGTGCGCTTTGGACAGCGATGGAGGACATGACATGTTCTTTCAGCCACGCGGCAGTATCACGTGATGCCAGCATCTTGTTTAGGTTCTAAAGAAAGAGATTACAGTTTAAACAAATACTACATGGCTTGTTGAAACTTTGGTTTACTCGAGAACGCGGATTATCAGTGTTCAAGTGTGGAAACTGAAGGGAGTTAATGGAATAACTGCAATTGTAAACATTGCTATATAGGTTGCTTGAGGCATTCGACTTACCACAGTTTGTGACTTTTTGTAACGGTCCCCTTCTTGACGCTCGCCATTTTGTTACGAAGTTTGTTTCTTTTGATTTCCTCCAGAAAATGTTCATCTGGAGTGGGGCAGTTGTCGCAGCCAACTAAATATAAACAACGCGTTTAACAAATGTGTACTAATTACATAATAAAGGCAAGGTGACACACCACAATACCAACCCGGTGTGGCCAACACATATCACCTTGCTTTTTTTATTAATTAAATTACTACGTCACCTCTGGGCCTTCAGTCCTTAGTTTTGCGGAAATCAGATACCAATATACTGTTTTCACATGGTGTCCCTAGCTAATCCTCCGGGAATCGAGCTCTAATATCATGCAAACGTTTTCTTTTGTTTCGGTGGAAAAACAAGGTTACTGATCACGTGAATAAAAACACTCTATTGTTTGTTGGGTTTGGCGAATTGTTTCTGTGATATTTTGAAGCCTATTGTTTTTTGTTTCCATTTTATAACTTTGTAGTACAACCATAAAGTACCAGACTCCTCAGCGGCGTGGGATTTGAATCCTACTGTTACCACCATGCAGTACAATCGTTTTTATTTTGCACTTAATGCGAGAGAAAGGGGAATATATACACCCTAGGAAAAAGAATAATAGGCTGTGTATGCTGACAAGATATGTCATGTATGTGTCAGAAAAGTGCTGCGTCCTGTGCTTATTATGCTACTTTAAACAATGGGTGAATTCCCAATTACAGTATGCGCTTTGGACGTAGGACGCACTGAACACATCGTGGATTACGGAGTTAGCTTTTCATTCGGTTGCGCAAGAATCAAATCTCGCTTGCTGACAGGTAGCTGGATTTGTTTTCGGTCGCCCCGTATATTACGCTCTCCCAGGCTTTCTAAGAGGCCAACCCGTTGTCTGGCCTCTTCAGGAGGGTTGTCCAATACACCGACATAATGAGATTCATAGCACTTCACAATAGACATCACAAAGTGTCCCCCAACCTTAATCCTTAAAAAAGTAGTAACAGTTTTGCGAAACATAAAGTGCGGGACACTTTGTGACACTTCGTGATGTCTATTGTGACGTACCAGGAATCTCATTACAATCTCATTATGTCGGTGTATTGGACATGTATGCCATTGTCATTAATATTCCAACCAGAACCTAATTGACTGTTGAAACAATTATTTCTATTGTTTCTTGGTTGGGAAATTTGAAAGTCAAAAGAAATGTGACGTCAGTGTTTGTAAACAAGAAATCTCCCTACAAACGTCACGAAATGTCCCCAGGCTCTGCTCTCTCCCAACTTCAACATCACTCGTGTCTTGGAATACAGAGTCATTAAGTGTACCCTAAACTTTGCTTCTTATGTAAAGACAAACTGCTGCATTTGCCCTTCATCGAAAAATAACGTTAATTGTTATACACCTGGACTTTCGTTCATCAAAACGAGCGGTGTGATTGGTTGATTCTTGGTCACGTGGCCCTGCCTGATCAAATTCAAATGTCTCCCGACCGGGATACAATTCAGCAGTTGTTGCCCGCCCCGGATGTTTTGCTGCGACTGTTGCAGGAGAGTCTAAATATATAACAAAGCACTTAATGTCTGGTCCCTCGGGAAACAAATTAGTTCTCTTTTCCCTCGACTTCGTCTCGGGAAACATGAGGACTCTCGGGAAAACAAAACTATTTGTTTCCCTCGGGACCATACATTAAGTGTATAATGGATATCCCGGACCACGAGCCCAACACCCTTGACGATTCTGAATGCGGCACAGTCACGGGTATTTTTTACATGTGTTAAGGCGTTCCAAGATAAAACTGTTACCTTCACAACTGAGTCCGGTCCAACCAGGGGTGCACTCACACTTGTAAGCCCCTTGCGCTTCAGTGCATGTTCCACCATTTTGACAAGGATTCAACGGAAGGCACTTCGATTCAACTAAGGAAAATATGAACATTTACATGGTTCGGTCAAGACCTCACTTGTCAAGTGTTGATGACTGAGATGTTATTGTACTAGAAGGAAGTAATTATAACGAAAAGGGATTTCAGAAACAAAGTTAGGATATAGGCCACTTGGGATAATACCATAATACTCTTTGTTTGTCCCCCAAATTTTGAATAAGCATTGTGTTTGTTTTCTCTTGGGACCATGTAAGTCCCAAGAGAAACTGGAAACAACCCTTATGCAAAATTTGGGGGGACAAACAAAGAGTATTATGGTATTTTCCGAAGTGGCCTATTGGATGAAGGACAGTAAAAACAAGATGTTGGAACAGAGATGTTAACCAAGTAGATGAAAAGCGTCGCACGGACAGCTCATGAAGGGGACAGAAAAGGTGAAAGGTACAGTGTGATGGGATTGTTCAAGGAGAGGAAAAACAACGAAAACTACCAAAGGCCCCACGAACAAACCACATCAAGGATTTACGCATATTCTTGGCTTGCAACTGAAGTCACGGCGGTCATGTTGATGTAATGAACAACGGCGAAAAAGTCTTTTGGGAATTTGTCTCGATTATTATGCAAAACGCGAGCGACATTTTGCTTTTGTTTTGTACCAACCAACCAACATGGCCGTATAATCACGTGAGTGCGAGACAAGAATATAATCCGGGAATGACCTTTTTCGGACCGGAGTTCTTATAGTATCTACTGACGTTACACAATTCACTTGATTCTGAAGATGACTTCCGCTCAGGTTGTCGAAACGTCTGTCAATGTCATCTCAAACAGTCCTTCTGAGGACTACACTCACCCGGACGATCGTATTTTACTGAATTATGATATTTGTTTCTTATATTTCTTGTTTTCTTTTTCTAATATTCATAATGCGGTAACGTATAATAAATTAATTACCTTGACAATTCTTTCCCATCCATCCTACTCTGCAAGAGCAGGAATACGAGTTTCCATCAGATGAGCAGGTGGCGCCGTTTTCGCAAGGAGAAGGAACACATGGATCTGGCTCTAGAAGGAAATTTTGCATTGTATTCGGAAGAATATAGTAGATGATAACCTCGGCTTACTGAGTTCGGGTGGCGTAACTCCCCCGAGTCTTCCCCGAGCGCAGGGGAAGAGCAACCGAACTAGCAATCGGAAGGACTTCGGGTTCGACTCCTGCAAAGGGGCACTCGAATTTTTCCGGATTATTAAGTCCCGAGTCTAGAGCTTCATCAAAAAAAATACAAATTTCACATAACATTTAAAGTCTCGATTCGTCCACGGTAATGAACCGTAAAAATAAACAAAACAGTCACGACAAGTGGTCATGTAGTTTTAATAAAAGAAACGAGCTACGGGGCTCGTTTCTCGAAAGTCCCGAAACTTTACGGGCCTTTCTTTTCGGGTGTCATAATTCCCTTAGCTTTATATCTTAAGAACGGAGAAAGGTTACGTCAACAAACTTCACTACCATTTTCCTTTGTGTTCTCTTGAAAACATGTTAAAAGGCCAGCTTATAAGCGAAAACAAGCGGAAGGCAGTTTTAAAAACCCACTGCTTCTATCATTTACTTTTCCAAAATAGCCACATTTACGAGAAGCTTAAAGAGTCTATTAGTACAAGAGTCCAGAAACTACCCATCACCTGTCTACTTTGGATGCTGAAAACATAAGTCGATACAATTTCGCGACTAATGCAATTTGGAAGCTGTTTTCATCATGGGGATTTAAAACGTGACCTTGAAAATCCGAGGTGAATAAAAAAAAATTACATTTCGAGGGACATTTGCTCGATTATGATTTTACTTCTTTAAAGTCGTAGCTGTAGACTTACTGTCGCAATTCCTTCCAATGAATCCTTTACTGCAAGTACATTCGTAGTCGTGTTCCACTCGTGAACAGACACCAAAGTTCCGACAAGGGTTGGGCAGGCACAGGTTTTGTTCTATCAAAAATATAAAATGTTTTTTAAGGTTACAGTGTAATTTCGTTTCTGGTGCTTAAAGCGTGTGTAGGAGTCTGGGCTTAAATTTGTAGTCTTGATCAAGTATAGACTGGCCAGCTCTACGACTTAGACATAATTCATAAGCCTCTGATACAGAAACAAAGGTACTGAGCTACATAACCTTGTAAACCTAAGAGAATGTCGAGGTATGTGCTCTTTTCCATTAACAAATGAAGGAATTTGAAACACTCTTTTACCTTCACAATGGGCTCCTTGAAATCCATTGGGACAATGACATCGATAGGAGTTCATATAGGCGGAGCATGTCCCTCCATTTAGGCAAAGATTCACAAGGCACTGACCGTTTATGAAGGACTCTGGATAATCAAACAGTAACATCTTAGCTAAGGGGTTAGGAAATGACCCTCGATGCAAATCAAATCAAATCAAATTAGTAGACCATTTTACAGTTGTAGCTAAGTTACCTGACCAAGAATGGAAGAAAGCGGCTGCGGGTGACCCTGTTTTGCTACAAACCTTCGCGCTTTTCTCGTGTTAAGGTAGACTAATTAGAATCATAACAACACAATTTACATGGCAAAAGCAGTGAGGTCTGTATAAATGACAGCCTCACAGCCATTCATAGGCTAGGTTACTAAGCAAACAACTGTAAAATGGCCTGTTCAAGATGTATGTTGGTTGGTAGTTCCGTGAACATGTTAGGGTTTCACAAATACTGAATTCACGATTTTGTTACGATAGAGAGCTGGTTCACTTCACATACTCTTGATAACAACACTATTTAGAAGGCTGTTTTAACTAAGAAAATGTCACTACCTTCGGTATGATCCGCGCTTTGGTGCATCAGATGATGGTTGATGACAACAGGGACTGGGAATGGAACTTTCTGGGGATACATGACCGGGAAAGGTATTCGATGGACCATCAAGCGTGGTGGTGAGGGCACTGGAACTGGAATAGGCTGAGGCGGTGCTGGAACCGGAAATGGAACTCTCTTGATTTCTGGCGGATATCGGATATAAACTGGATAAGGAACATGACGGACCGACGATGGCTGTGGGACAGCTACAGGTAAGAATACTCTATGGATCTCTGGTGGTTCTTTTATAGGTACAGGTACAGGATATGGGACGCGTTGCAGTCGTGGAGGAGAAGGAACTGGTACTGGAAAAGGGACTGGTACATTTCTGATCTTAGGAGGAGATGGCACAGGGACTGGGACTTCTTCGATTTTCGGCGGAGACGGCACGCGCACCGGCACCATGACTTGCTGTATGGAGGGTGGGCCAGGTACAGGGACGGGGTAAGGTACATGTTCCACTTTTGGCGGTGAAGGAACTGGAACAGGAACAGGAACTTTTTGAATGGGAAATGGAGGCGGAATTGGGGATACTACTCCAGGTGGAGGCATCCCCTGGACATCTATAGGTTGCTGTGGCACAGGAGCGTCTGGAGGCGGCATCATGGAATATTCAGGGGAAATACCTTCGTTCGTAAGTGGTGAATCTATAGGAGGATGATTTATCATCACGCCATCTGGAGGTGGTATTATGGGAACATCTTGAAGAAGAGGGGGTCCTTTCATAGGAGGACCTGCTGGTGGTATCTGGTCACCCAGTACCTCCGGTGGAATTGGAGGAGGGACTTCCACTGGAGGTATTGGTGGAGGAATAACATCAGGTGGCATCGGAGGCTCCAGTTTTGGAGGGGCATCAATATGAATAGCGTATGGAGGGGGTGGAGCAAAATGATGCATGTGAGAATGATGATTGTGAAAAGTCAGTGGAGATACCAAATGATTTGGTGGTGGATGACCAAACACATTAATCGGCAATGGTGTCAAGTGACCAGGATGTTTTAACAAATGCAAGTGATTATTTTCGCCATGAATAAAAGGTACAGGTCCGTTTCCATTGAAAGGTCCATGCACGCGAATCGGGCCTTGTCGTAAATGCGTCGTTCCTTCGTTAGGAGTTTGTGCTGGCGGTGGTTTTTGCTCAACGTATTCTGCCGGGGCACTGTTAAAAAAGAAGCGTGGTCGCATTTCCCTCTCAAGATCGGACCATTCCTGCCGTTTGCTCCCTGGTTGGTTCCTCGCAGGTTGGCTTGTGCGATTAGTTGCGCCATTTGTGCTCTTATCACTTCCTCCCGTGCCGTTGCTAAATTGCTTATACGGCTTGTCAGGTGTCGCTCGAGTAACAAAATTCCAGAGCTCTCGAGCTCTTGAGTGATTTAGCAAGTCGAGAGCTTTTACTAAAAACACGGAATTTGTTCTTCGATGGCGATGGAGCTTGTTGCGCAGTTTCGTTTTCTTACTAACCTTAACTTCACGTCGGCGTGAGCAAGACTTGCCTTGACAAGGAGTCCTTTTGCCACCATTAATTGTAAACAGGTGGTTCTTGCGATGTTCAGATGTCCATGTCTTTGAATCATCGCTTATACCAAGGGCTTCCTTGCCGCCTCCAGTGTTCGCGCGCCTCAAGCTCCCTTGGTCAGAACGGGACGTAGATTTTCCAAGTTTGACCGCACCAGTTTGATTTTGTAATTCGATAGCATGGCGTTTTCGAAGACCTGTTGTCTTGTTTGTTTCAGTCCACGCCAATGTAATAAAAAGGTGAAGAAAGCAGAGTCTGACTGGAAGCTTCATTTGCGCACGTCATTTGAACATTAACTAAACAACATATTTGTGGTCATGTCAGGGAAAAACTAGTGACCATTCAGTTAAAAAACCATTGACCAAGATCGTTTTCTCAGCGCAAAAACCGGACCTAAAATCTGTAGAATTATCTCACCAGCCTACGTGAATATAAAATATTAAACACTCCCCTAGCTAGGTTTATTTTAAAAATAATAGTCATCTCATGCGGAAAGGCACTGAACCCAGGATTCAATGTTGACCTTTTCCAGATGAAAAAAAAAAAAAAAAAAAAGAAAGCAGACTAAAAATCCAAACTGTTTCCGGAGTACGAAATTGAGGCAGATATCATGTCACTTCAGACAACGATGAAATAATATATGAAATAAAATGAAGCTATGATCCTCGCAGTTATGAAAGCAATTTTTGCAATTGCATAGAGAAGCCTGAAAATTTCAGGACTTCAACGGGGTTTGAACCCGTGACCTCGCGATACTGATGCGGTTTAGACAGTTGGTTGAAAAAATGAAACCACCACTAATGTTAAATGATGTGAACAATATGTGATTTAAAACACACTTTCTAAGTTCTCTTAAATTTTGTTCGTGAAAATAGAATTTTTGCCATCAGGTGATTACATTGCGCATGAACGCATAAAGCTAGGTATGTTCGGTTTTGGAGAATCAAGTTATACTCCATATTTTAGAGAATCAAGTTATACTCCATTGCAGTATCATAAACAAGGTGCCGTTAAGATGCTGCGCCGTTTTGCCATAAAGTTGGAGGCTGGAGTACTGTAACACATGACAGACTGATACTTGTCAATATCTCATGCGCTGAAGGTTCCATGAGGGGTTTAGTAAGCGATCGTCCACACTGCTTCTTTGCGTCCATAGTTTGAGGCTTTGCTTTTGCGGTATCTCCTTGTGTCTTTTTATCATGAATGCTTCAGACTGGATTCGAACTTTCCATGTTTCACCCAGGGAATGAGAGAGGTCGACTGAGATTGCCCACATTCTCCGCTTTAAGAATTCACTCGAAAACAAAAAAAAAATTGATACCAAACCCATTTAATTTCTGTAATTTTTAGAACCATTGGAAAATTCAGGCTCAACCAGCATTTATTAATCACACTCTGCCAAAGACATTTCATCGATTTGGAGAAAGTATGCAAAAATACATTTCAGGATTACACGTTACTTGTGTCGGCAGGTGACCCTTTCACGGTTAATTTGACAAATAAATTGCAACACTGAATAATTCTTTTAGACTGAAGCCGGCTTTTCGCATACTCGTGAAATTTTAATTGTTTAAATATTTCTGCAATTGTTTTCCATATTGACATTGGCGACTGTTTGCCTGCATTTGATACAACACCATCATGACTAGAACAAGAGACATTTAAGCAAATGTAAACTTCACGCATATTGATAATGCAAGAATTCAGGACATACGCTGGACCCGTGGTACTTTTAATAATGCTTTGCTTCTTAACGTTCGTTGAGACTACGCGCGCGAACTTTGATCATGGATCAGGTCTTGGAATGAACAAAATAGAATCCCGTAGTGTTTCCCTCAAGAAGTCAACTCTTAAGCGGAGATTTAAAGCACTTCGAGAGAGTCACACTGGAATGGGGCCTCAACAAAATCTGTTACTTCATGTTAAGAAAAACTCAGACAGTCCTAATTCAAGGAAACGATACAAAAGATACAGTAGTGGTATTTCGAACGAAAATCACCTGCAGAAGAGGGACTACTATTTTACACCAGCTTCCCCTTACAGTGAAATGCTAAATCCTGTTGACCGGAGGATGTTATTAGTTGACCGTGGAGAGAAAGGTAACCCGTTAGCTGATACCTATTCATTGTAACATAACTACTTGTTCAGAATCGCAATGAAATTTGCTGGTTTACCCATCCTATAGCCCACTTTCACTTCACGTTTCGGACTAGTGATAGGGGTAGAGAATTAAAGTTTCGTTAGCTTGTCCACTTTCGACGAGGATTCAATATTTCAGGGACGCACAAGTTACCGCAACTTTACTCAGGGGTATCGAAGGGAACCGGCTTGAGACCAAATGATGTAGTAAGCACTCACTGAAAACCCATAGAGATCACTTGATTGTTCTTTATTCAAAATCCGCAATAATTGCTTCGTTTGCACAAAGATGCTCCGCACTCGAATCGCTCTCAAGACCCCCACTGTCTTTGGGCCTCCCAGAATTCAACTTCACCACCACTTGAGTGTCGAGTAGTTATCATACTTTCAGTTGGGTTTCATCATATGTTCTGAATGTTTGAACTAATCTAGTGCATGATGCGAGGCTTGAATACTGCCGCGTATAAAATATATGTAATATTGGGTTCATTATTGGGTTCCTTAGTGCTTATAGTCAAAGGACTGACAAGGTCTCATTTCATTTTCGAGGCTATTCATCTTTGTAGGCCTCAAGGTCTACTTGAGATGGCTCAGAGCAGTTTCACCGCTTTCAAGCAACATTCTTATTAGAAGGATTGGCACTACAGCGCTGTATCACGTATTAGCAATGTTTCGGTATCATATGGAAACTTTATAGAGTGTTTTCACGTGACGTTACGGCGGCCATGTTGGTGTCCCTAAACAATAGAACGGCGGCCATGTTGTTGTCTCCAACTAATCCTCCGGGAATTGAGCTCTTTTATCTTGCAAATGTTTTCTTTTGTTTCGGTGGAAAAACAAGATTACTGATCACGTGAGTGAAAACACTCTATTGCTGAACAAGATGCGGTCATTATTGTGACGAAATCAATCACCGTGGCAACAAGAAAGCCCCGTAAAAACAATCTTTATCTTGTCTTTAATTGCTTATATCTAAAAAATGAACCCGGTGATCCCCATTTTTTACTTCTGGAAAGCGATCAGAAGGTCCAAAGTTTAAAAAAATTCTGTGCCGCAGATTAGAACCACCTTAAATCTGTGATTTTGTTAAGGTGGCTCTGATTCCCCCGCAAAGATCTTTTTAAACTTTGCAGAATGTTTTATCTTGGCCTTCTAATCACTTTCCAGCAGTAAAAAATGAGGGTAACCGAACTCGTTTTTGAAATAAGAGCAACAAAAGACAAAATATAGGGTGTTTATACAGGGTTTTCCCGTTTCCAAGGTAACTTATCACGTCACAATAATGATCGCATCTTCTTTGGAAATAATCGGTCTTTCATATGGTTCTATAACATTGCTGCTACGTGATACAGTATTGTAGCGTCAACCATTCTAAAAAGTGTGTCTCCTCAAAGTGTTGAAACTTGTTTGAGCCATCTTAAGTACGTGCGAGGCCGCACGTAGATGATCGAAAAAAAGTGTAGCTTAACTCAGAGTTCCCCAGGCTCAGATAAAGAAGCTTTAAGTCGCTATATCTCATGCATTGTCGCTTATATCATATTTCATTCAACTGTAACGGATTTTTAAAAAAAAAATCGCTCTGTGATGGTTTCAAAGTTCAGTTAGTAAAGCAATCGCAAGGGAGCGGGTCCCCCGTGAAAAGCCTGGCTCCAGTTGTTCAAACGATAGATAGCGCTATTCACCGGATAGATCACTATCCAGTGGATAGCGAAATTGGTTTTGCTATGACTTATCCACTGGATAGTGATTTATCCGGTGGATAGCGCTATCCAGCGTTTGAACACGTGGGGTCTGACCTTTCAATGTTTCCATCGATCCCTTAACCGCCTGGAGCATTCTCAAATTGTCAAATTTCTGTTCCTTGTTTTAATTTGCAGGACCATGTCATTTCCACGCATGTCATCATGGAGGAATCTGTGTTCCCAGAAGGCATGGTTTTTACTGTGAATGTCTTCCGGGTTTTATGGGAACAAGATGTGAAGGTTTGTGATGCGCAAACAATTAGTTTCTTATCTCAAAGTTTTTGTCCCCATCGAATCAGCAAATAAAGCAGGTTTGTTCAATTCTTGCCGTTTGCATTTCTAATTGAACATCATTCTCTCCACTTATTTAACGTAAGATTCATTCTTCACAAAACCTTAGTTTTCTTCAACCGAAGAACTCCAAAGAAATGTACCAAACGGGAGGACGCACGTGCAATGCCCTTGTTGCGATCATAGTTTCACATCGCGCAGGACAGCCGTACATTTAATGAAATTTTGAAACGGGTAATTCCAGCGAGCCGAAAGTGGCAACGGTTGATATTGTCGGAGTGTATTTTATGTACTCGTATTCGAAATTCGTCGACTTACTGCGGTTTTCATAATTCTGTGGAATCTCGTCTTCAATTCAAGCGCCAACGGCCAGACTGCTTTTTGGCTTCCCGGCAAATCAAACTACCGACGTCAAGCCGAGACACGGATGCCGAAATCAATTGATGCGTGACATAACCTACCAATCAGCATCTTTGGTTCCCACGGTATATTAGTACATTCCAACACAACACCAATGGAAAGCGATGGAATCTGTACGAATCTTTTTTTCGGAAGAACCTCTAAGGGACCGACCATTTAACTTTTGGGGGCGGGGGTGGATGATTTTGAAAAAAAAAATTCCTGCAAGCGCTTGTCGGAAGAAAAAAATTACATGCAGAACAAATTTAACAGAAAGCTTATGGGAAAAAATATCCTGCACACCAGATTGCTAGAAAAAAAAAATCTTGCTGACCAGAAATCACCCCCCGCCCCCCCCCCCCCCCCAAAAAAAAAAAGAAAGTTAAATGGTCGGCCCCTAAAAGCATATCATAATGGTATTCGAGCTGTGAACTAAACAAACTCCAATAGCCCACTTTCGATAAATTAAAATTCAGTCCAAAACAAAAGGCATCATCTCGAGGCTCTGAGGAATAAACTCGTAGAAATCCTTATATTTATTTCCCAGAGCCTCGAGATGATGCCCTTTGTTTAGGACTGAATTTTAATATATCGAAAGTGCGCCGTTGACTTCGAAGTTTCGGAGGCGGTGTCGATGCCTGATATGTTCGGAAATTTGATTGACGGAAGCCAAAACGCAGTTTGGCGCTTAGCCTTGATTCCGCAGAATTATGAGAAATCGCAGTAACCTCGCGAACTTTTAAGATTGAGTAGGACAGAAATAGGGTTAAGGGCACTGGACTTCTACGTTGTTTGAACGTGCAAAGTCGCTATAGCACACCATAATAGTAAAGTTCTCCAACCGCTTCAGTATAACAAATTTTAGGATGTTAATTCGTGCAGTTAAAGAAGAGTGTGGAACAACAACGTGCAAACATGGTGGAACATGCACGGAAATAGCGACTGGAAGGCATATTTGTACATGTCCTGTTGGTTATCGTGGTGAAAATTGCGAAGGTGAGTGTCAGCTGGAAATAAATGTGTGGTCATCATTTTACATTATCAACTCCGTTGATAAAACCACTTTTTTTTATTCTGTATCTGTTTAGTGTTGGTCAAAAAGTGTCATCGTGGAAACTGAATTTTTTTTTCACGATGGGCGAGGTACACAAAAGATGTATTTGTCCCAGAAGCTAAAAAAACATTATTTATTGAATAATTCCCTTTGCAAAATTCAACGTTAAACGCTGAACAGTCAAACCACTTATACATGAAATGATGGACAGGTGTAATGTGCCCGTGAAAAGGATAGAATTCAAGTTGCTTGGCAACGGGCGAAAGAACAATCGAAAAAGCAGGCTTCCGTAACACCGGTCGGATGCTCTACCCATTGAGCCACTAGAACTCACCGGACAGCTACAATACGTCGTTTGTCTAGGTCTTGGATGGACAATGTATCCCACTGGTCTGCTTGCTCTACAAAGTTATGCGCCTTAGCTCATTAAAATACATGAAATAATGGGGGTGGGGTGCAAGGGTGGGGTGCAAGGGTGGCGTAGTGGTGAGAGCACTCGCCTCCCACCATTTTGGCCCGGACTCGGCGTCATATGTGGGTTGAATTTGCTGGTTCTCTTCTCTGCACTGAGAGGTTTTTTTTTTTCCGGGTACTCCGGTTTTCCCCTCTCCTCAAAAACCAGCCTTTGATTTGATCTGCATGAATTTGTTGATTTCAGTTTACAGTGTCCCCAATTAGTGCTCAAGCCCTAGAACGACTCCCTTTCCTTTCCCAATTCTTGGTTTTCGCATGACGTCACGGCCGCCATGTTGGAGCCCCTAAACAAAGAAACGGAGGCCATGTTGGAGCCCCGACCAAATCCTCCGGGAATTTAACTCTATTATTATGCAAACGTCTTCTTTTGTTTTCGTTGAAAAACATGGATGATGATCACGAGAGTGAAAACTAACAATACAAGTTGCTTGGATTTGAACCTACCTCACAAATCTTTCTTGCTATTCCTGCTTATGAAAGCGCCACATTATATTTTTCTAGAAAGGAGTAATTGTCATCCTAATCCGTGCCTCAACGGAGGTTCCTGCAGTCAGTCGGAGGAATCGTACACCTGTGTGTGCCTACCGGAATACAAAGGAAAGAACTGTGAAGGTCAGTGTAATTAACATATATCTTGTTAGCCTCAAATTACTCAGTTAGATGGGATACCTTAAACTGTCACCTTAAGTTAATTTACAGTCTCTCTCTGTGACAGAGAACGCAATCTGCTTAGCTTTATAAGGGCTTAAATATGTTGGGGGAGCTGGAGTGGTACAGTAAAGATTGGACTCGCCAATATGGGGCGATGCTTGGGCCAATGTGGTCCGAGCGCCATTATGTTGGTCAGGTTTGTTGGTTTGCAACCCTGCTCCCTTCACAGGTTCACAAGTTTTCCCCTTCACCAAAAACCACTATTCGATTTGATCTCCCGCATCCCCTATTTAGTAGACAATGTGAGGGAAACTTAAGCTTGAGAAATCATTAAAGTCATTATAATTCTTGTTATCATAATTATTTTATCATCACTCCGCACAGTTCAAACTGGAGATGTTACAATGTCGAACTCTCCATCAAGTCCACTGGACTTCAGACGGAGAGCACCTTTCGCAGGATGTTGACAGTGAAAGAAGCGCAGACCTCTGTAGTCCTTTTATGCCTGGAATTATTCCTATATTGTCTAAATAGTTATTTGGTATGGAACGAAAAATATCCCTGTCACTTGGACTAATAATAATAACAACAACAACAATAATAATAATAATAATAATAATAATAATAATAATAATAATAATTATTATTATTATTATTATTATTACTATTATCTTTAATTAATCATTATTATTATTGTCACTGAGGTGTGCTTTAGCTCGGCCATAGCATTGACCGAATGAAAAAATGGCCGCCAACAAATTATTCTTTTGTCTTTGTGTTAATTAGCCTAACTAGCCTTGTTCACACGCGTAAAATCGAAAGAATTTGGGCTGTAAAACGAGGCTAGTTAGGCTAATTAACAAAAAGACAAAAGAGCAATTTGTTGGCGGCCAGTTTTGCATTCGGTCAGTAGTAGTAGTAGTGGTAGTGGTGGTGTTAGTGGGAGTGGTAGTGGTAGTGGTAGTGGTAGTGGCAGTGGTAGTGGCAGTGGTAGAAGTAGAAGTAGAAGTAGAAGTAGAAGTGGTAGTGGTAGTGGTAGTGGTAGTGGTAGTGGTAGTGGTAGAGGTAGAGGTAGAAGTAGAAGTAGAAGTGGTAGTGGTAGTGGGAGTGGTAGTGGTAGTGGTAGTGGTAGTGGTAGTGGTAGTGGTAGTGGTAGTGGTAGTGGTAGTGGTAGAGGTAGAGGTAGAAGGAGAAGGAGAAGAAGTAGTAGTAGTAGTAGTAGTAGTAGTAGTAGTAGTAGTAGTAGTAGTAAGTGACTGCTATTCCTACACAGAGAATGAGTGAAACGAAGGCCATAAGGCGAAGCAATCTTTGTCCAGTGCAAATACGTAGATTTTCTGTTTTGTTTTTTTGTGGCGAGAGTATGAGGACAATCTGCTTTACCAACAGAAATCAACAAGTGCTCGCCAAACCCATGCAAGAACTCAGGAGTCTGTTTTGAAGTGCTCAACGACTACGTCTGTAACTGTCCACAAGGCTTTAAGGGTAAAACATGTGAAGGTTAGAGTCTTTGTCATTACCTTTACAGATATGTGGACCCAATAGTGCAAGTTATTAGATACAAGACGATTTTGGCAAAGTGTTCCCTTGTTCTTCTGCCCAACTTCGATATCACTCACGTGTGTGTATAGAGTGTTTTCATGTGACGTCACGCCGGCCAATTGGGTGTTCCTAAACAATGGAATGGCGGCCATGTTGGTGTACCAAAGTAATCTTTCGGAAATTGAGCTCTATTATCATGCAAACGTTCTCTTTTGTTTCGGAGCAAGGTTACTGATCACGTGAGTGAAAACACTCTATACACCTAATTAAGGATAGGTAATCACATGATTTCGAGTGCAATTTGGAAGAAATAGGCATGAGTAAATGTTTTCCAAGAGCTTATTTATTCCAAATTGCACGAGAGAAATCATGTGATTACTTATTAATAATATACATGAAAAAATTCGAGATGGTTAAGCAGAAGAAACGCACGCGTATCACTCAATCAGTTGGTTTGAAAACAAAATTGGTTCTGACGAAATCCTATTGTTTATTAGCCAATCATATTCCAGAACTTCGATGTGTAATTTGCACCGGTATTACACTTTTTGCACTGGTGTATTACACAAGCATGTTCATTAAGGAAATAATCGTTACTTTGTTTACTAGTAATTTGTTTTATACTTTCACTTTTGGTTTGTAAGTTTTCAGTGAATGTAACTCAATTTATTGCCTAAATGGTGGGACGTGCAGAGATGAGCCAACTGGATATCACTGCGATTGCCGCCTTGGATTTTATGGAAAACACTGTGAAGGTAGGTTTTCATCGTCACTAATATCAGTCATGTTATTACAATAGATATCTGCACGTAAAAACAAATAAAGTATAGAACATTCCCGGTAAATAGATTAGCATCCTCAACTTGGCCCCATTTCTTCCTGTAAGGCCATTAACGTTTCAGTTCCCAACACAGCAAGAACGGTGATTGATACGAACGTTTTGTTTGTTTGGTTAGGTCACGTGATCG
>OX421453.1:34606586-34614086 GCA_949126865.1 Montipora capitata | reverse complement strand
ATTGTACGATCCTGAAGAATGGGACATGGTCCTACGAAACAGATTTGTCGACCACGGAATGTAGTCTATTTTACCTGTAACTGTACGCTTCACTGGCTATTGAGCACTCTGCGAGGGCTTTTTGGCAACCTACATTCAGTACATTGTGTATAATGGACACCTTCTGGGGAAAACTACAATTACAGGGCAATTACAGTCTTCCCCAGAAGTTGTCCAGAGTTGAGTTTCCTGTAACCTTCACTCAATTTCTCCTCAACTTGGACTGTGAATCCATTTGTGATCCTCCTGGGGGTGATACGTTGTTGGCTCAAGGGACCTACTTAACTGACTCTTTACATTAATTACCCTTGTCCGCCTGTGAATCACATGTTGATCCAGCGTTATCACATAGAAAAACTGGCCCTTAGGGAGTCCCACGTAAATGCCACACATTAAGTGATTAATCAGCCATGTTGCCAGCATGGTTGTCTTGATAGTGTAGTGGTCATCACACCCGACTAGTGATCAGGGGGACGTGGGTTCAAATCCCGCTCAGGGCATTTACAGTTTTCCCCAGAAGTTGTCCAGAGTTGAGTTTCCTGTAACTTTCTCTCTCTCTATATATATGTTTACTGTATTATAAATGACGATAATTGTTATTTTCAGTGTTTGGAACCGTATTACAATACCAACTGCATCCTTTTTCCAACTTCAACACAAGAAATCCCAAGTAATGATCTCCGGTGCGTCTTGCTGTGTTTCTTATTTAAGGACCAGTGAACCGCGAACAGGTGCTGGCCAAGAGTCGATTTCCGATTTGGGTTCAAACAACATAAAGGGGTGTCCGATCGAAACGTAACCTGACAATGAACCGGTCTTTGTATTGTTGATTTTTCTTGAATGATGTCATCGATTTGATGAAATCAACTAAATCCAAATCAAATATGAAACAGTCTTGAGTTGTATATATATCCTGTTTTTTGTCTGATTTCGTTTTTCGATATGGAAAAATATGTGGAAAACCTATGGGTATCTTTGTTGCCAACACAAACAAATTGAGGATGACAGACGTTTGGACTCACATCGCTGTTTTATGGTTTAGTTTTGTCTTGGTTACTCAAGCGAGATGCAAAAATCTTCGTAAAAGAAATTCCAGGCTATTAGATACTTTTAATCACAGAAGCAAACATGCGCGCCTATATCCATTCTGGACCAATAATTTCATCCGAAGCTATATCCATGCTGGAAGAATTGTTCGAAGCAGTGTGGCAGAGGGTTTTACAAAATTTACGGGAAGAATTAAGCGTGAAACTAGCAACAATGGACAGAAAACAAAATTAGGACGGAAGGTTTCAACCGCATTACCTCAACCTGCAAAACCATTGCGTGTGGTAGCAACGTCGGCTGTAATAAAAAATCGTCGAAGAAAACCTCCACCATTAAAAGCAATTCACATCTGGGGAGCCACACCATTCAACACAGTTCTGCGGAATCTTCAAATGTTGAATGCCAAAATTCAAAAGCAAGGAGGAGCTGTCAAGAGATTATTTCTTCCTGTTCAAATCCAGCGAACGCAATTTTTAAATGCTCTTAGTAAACAATCTGTTCCTAGACAGATGCAACCCTTCACGCGACCGGACGGCTTCCTCAATGTTAATGGCCCTGGAATAATTCCAGCACCTCTGAGTGGTATTCATTTCCAACAAGGGTCACCGCCACAACCACCACTATTACATTTGCCAGATCCAGTGCGCCGTTTACCTCCAGTTATACCTCTACCTTCGTTTCGTGGCACAGGGCCGGGCCAAGTTTTGGAGCCGGCTGCCGGTTACGATTTCCGTTCTGTTCATGACGACTCACCAGTTCAGGGGATGGAAGCGATGAATGACATGGGACCAACGTCAATAAGTGAAATTACACCTCCCATTGAAAACAATCCCACGGCTGAAACTCGTGCAATGAGTGAGGAGCCAGCTACAAGGGATCTTACTCCTACTATTGAGTATGATAATGACCCTCAATTCGGGCCTAAGAGCTTTGAGACAACTCCAAGTTTTGAAACTCCAAGTGGCGTGTTTGGCCCACCGCCACCACCAGTTTCATGGCTGGCTGGTGAAATCCACGAAGAAGTCAACAGACACGTTAAAAAAGGTACAACTTTAATCTTGAATTTCTCTGCTGTGAACATCAGTCTCTTTGAAATGCTGGCAATAAACCACTACGAAACTTCACCACCTCTATTTTTTCAAAGTAAGTCCAAGAACAACGTCATTTTCATAAAAATATATATTTCGGAGTTCAAAAGAAGAGGTAGTTATAATTACCATCCCAAAATTCCTCAATCGGACTAACTTTGCAAAAGAAGCTGTAGCAAGATAAAAAATGGAAATTTATCTTTCCGTACATGACCTCAAATTCCAGTTTAATTTCCACTTACCATTTGAAACGAAAGGTCAAAACGTTGAATTCAGTTTTATCCTACAGGTGTTTCCAAGGCAAGGTGTAGTCCGAACCCGTGTAAAAACGATGGCACATGTACAGCTTTTGAAGAGCGCTACGAGTGTGATTGCCCCATCGGATTTATGGGAAAGAATTGTCAGGGTAAGATTAATGCAAATCTTGTAATGTAAGAACACATAAAAACAATGGAAAACGTGTCAGCCATCCAAGCAATCGAAAACACTTAAGATCGCGTCATTAATTAATCACATCAGTGAATCCAGGTACGTACATGGAAAAAATAACGACTCCATTTTGGAAAGAGTTTGGACCTTACGTAGAATGGAGGTCTTTAGCGTCATTGTAATGTGAGGTCAATGCTGTCGGACTCTTAGCAGGAGCTTTTTTTTTTTCAAGCTAAATTAAACAAATCCAAACAAGAACACATCCAGAGTTTAGAAACACGAGTTGTCTTTCCCCAAAACTTCGAGCAAGATTCCCAAATACCCTTAGAAATGCAACATCGTCAGACAATTTATATCTGCCATTCATCATCAAATTAAATATATGCTCATTTTGTGTAGATGTCAACCACTGTCTTCCAAACCCCTGTAAAAACGAGGGAAACTGTTATGCAACCAGCTATGGCTACCACTGCACATGCGTGAAAGGATTCAAAGGACCAAACTGTGACAGTAAGTGATTTCTGTACGTATGAAACACCTTCTCGCTAGAACCTTGCCAATTTTACGGAAATAAGAGGTGCATGAGGTGGGAAATAATTCATTCAAGTATGAAGATGAGATATTTCAGATAGATACTCTCGTGGAAAAGTCAACGTCTTAGCACTATTTTACTAACCAAAAGATCAATCTGTTACGCCATCATAAATGTTTTTAACTTAGGGATAGTTTTTTTTCTTCTTTTTTCCCATGAATTAGAATGCACTGACTGTCAATTGTTATGATATATTCATAGTATTCAGCAAGTGTACTTCGAATCCGTGTAAGAATGGAGGAACATGTGAAGATGGCCGAGACTCGTACAAGTGTTCTTGTCTCCCAGGATTTAAAGGAAGCAAATGTGAAGGTAAGTCTGAGATAAATGCACAAAGCGCAAACTTAAAATTGTATGTAGCCGAAAATATCGCCGATGAATCAATTCGTTATTAATTTGACTACCGCGCGGAATGTGTTTTGCAGAATGTGTTTCGCTATGGGAAGTTAAGTTTTGCGTGAAAGGGTCTCGCACTTTAGACCATCGTCTTTTGTTTTCTCCGTTTAGCGTCGTCGGACCGACTCAAATTTTTTGCATTTTCAAAAAAAAGTTTACGACGTCGCTAAACCATTTTTTTGTCGCATAGGAGTTTCGGTGGTTGATCCTTTTTCCCTCGTTGTCTTAATTTTACAATAACACCAACCTCTTGTTCCGCCATATTGATTTTGGGTTCGTATCTTGTTGTTTCCAGGCTTGACAGCAATGGTGCTGAGGTACCAGGCCTCCTATTCCTGAAACTTCTTGTGTGTTTTTTTTTTTCAATCGAACCTACCGACCCAACATCAGGAAACGCATTCGACGCTAAACGAGAAAAAAGGGGGGATGGCCTAAATAAAAAGTACATTCGGGGCACACAGATGACTTTGCATAATGCATGAACTTTCTTTACGAATAAAGAACAACAAACAAGGATAACATTTCTTTCTTCTGTAAAAATTTTATTCCAGTAGATCGAAATAATAAAATCAAAATAAACTTCTATTCCAGGCAATCAGAAACCTAAGAAGAAATTTCAGACTACTCCCAAAAAATTACCCTTGAATTCCTAAAGTACTCATAATTAGAACACAGATAAGACAGTAAATAACCATATAATTTCCTGTTATTAATTTCAGAGATTAAACTTAGAAAAGATTTCTTGTGACAGTCATGCTTAAAAGCAAGCTTTAAATCAGTGTGCAAAGGAAATCACAACATGTGTATACCTACTAACTAAGAAAACAAAAACTAATAAAGAGGAAGAGTTACTTAGCTGCTGAGCATTTTCCTGTGCTGCTAAAGGAGCTTTCCCTGTCCTGTTAGTGTTCTTTAGTGATTTTACTGAAATTAAGAAAATCTATTTGATGACGCATATTGTGATCTTTTTAATTCATATTCTATCCTTGTTCATGAACACAAACTCCAACAAATGCTGACAAAGGTTGGTTTACAAATGTTAAAATATTGTCAGTTGAATAAGACGTTTGCATAAACACTGTT
Source organism: Montipora capitata (assembly GCA_949126865.1). NCBI lineage: Eukaryota > Metazoa > Cnidaria > Anthozoa > Scleractinia > Acroporidae > Montipora > Montipora capitata. The sequence goes on along the minus strand of OX421453.1, from coordinate 34,609,412 downwards.
AGGATGGCTCTGCTACAAAGAAAACGTAGGAAAATGAAAGCTTGCTTGAAGAATTTACGTACTGTGAAGCTTATAGGAAACGACAAATAAAAAAAACAGGGTGCACACTCTCATGTCCAGAAAACCAGATTAGGCGTATTAAAGTGCAGAATACCAGGCCGCTGTTGTGTTCTTTTTAGCAACTTTCATATGCATATAAGTTGCCGAGTATTCTACAGTTCCGCTGCGGATTCATCTTTGAACAGATAGTCTCTCAGACAGTGAGCGAAGTTAAATAAATACTCACACTATTTGATGTATAACCGTTCTCATGTCAAATATTTCAACGCTTACAACTGAATCTGTACTGTTGTAATGTCGAAATTCTTGATAAAGTTTTATCTATTTCTTTATTTATTAGCGATTACATGTAACAAAAAATATCGTTATCTCAAAATTGACTCGAGGTGTGAAAATATTTAACACTAAAAATCGTAAAATTTTAAGATAATCAAGTGTCAAAATAACCATTTGCGACCAGTTAAAGCTTACCTTTCGAAATATAGTTGGGTGCCAACAGTTTCTTGCTTTGAATCAGCATTCTTAAATCGGTAGAAAGGCTTGAACTTCTGCTTCATGCGACCTCACTGGTGGATGATGGCAACACCTAACCACTGACCAAAACGAAAAAAGCTCACTCGTTACCAGTCTCTTCCCCTGTACTAAGAAACAAACCTCAAGGCTATGCAGAACATTAATTACTATCTCACAAATCAATACCACTGATCTTAACAGTCATAACAGACTTTTATTGGCCATTTTGGGTTGGATGTGATAGACAGGGACGTTTTTGTGAGGGCTGTTGCTAAACTGTCTCATTAGTCTACTTCCAAGTAAATGTGAGTCTTGACACACTCTGATCAGGAAACAGAAAACGTTTTTCCGTTCAATGTGTAAAACTGAAACATGCAAGAATAGTAGTTAAACTACTGTTAACTATTATTAGAGTTTATAGTATATAGCATTTCTGAAGCGTGCATCAAACGTGTTTCTAAATTGTGACTAGTACTGATAAATACACTCAATTTTTAAAAGATCTATGCTTCTATCTTCACCACTAATAATTAAGTGATTTTCTTTTTTACCTATATTGTTTACGAGAACAGAAACTATTTTCTATAACGTTACACAAAAACTATTTTCTTTAAACGAAAGCGAATTATCGACAACGACATGAAAAACGCCTGACCTGTCCTGTCCAAAACTGCTTAATTCTGAACAAAACACCGTGGCTTATGCTAATCTTTATATCACAACTAAGTCCATAAGACACGAAAATATTTTGCTTCATTAGTCCTTTTTTCCATAGATTAAAGTGGTACTACGACCAAAAAAACAATTCTTTTTTTTTCTTTGGATTTCAAAACTATGTTAACTAAACACTAACTGACCCAAGTTTTAAGTTCTGATTTTAAAAAGACACCTGTTTATTTTAACTGGAATTTTCTTATTTATTGATCCGCCATTACTAACTTTAAAATCTTGAGAGAGCTGGGTCGAGGAGAAAATGACGCCAAAGACTTACTAGTTTAAGAATGCAATGCGTGTGTACGCGGCTGAAGTAATATGCAGCACGGGAGTTTCGGGCTTTCAGACTTTTAAACCCGTGTTTTGCATATATAATAATTGCGTTTACACGCTGAAATTTTAAGCTAGTGAGTAAATGACGTCACTTTCTCTAGATCCAACCCTCTGAGGTCCAATCAGCCAGTTTTGAACGTGAGTAATGGCGGACCGTGAAATCCAAAACTTACACTCAAAATAAACAGCCTTTGGATAAATTTCAAAGCTCAAAATTTTGCCAGCTAGGTGCTAAGCGAACACTCTTTCAAAATCTGAAGAAAAAAAGGAAATGATTTTTTGATCATAGTACCACTTTAACCATTTAAGTTATCTCAATATGATCTGTAATTCAATTTTAGTGTTTATAAGATATTTAACTTATATTTATTATTAGGCATTAGTAAATTTTATGAAATTGCCTTTACCTATCCTATCCTATCCGATCCCAACCCATCCCATCCTATCCCAACCCATCCCATCCAATTCCATCCCATCTCATCCCATCCAATCCATCTATCCAACTAAAAGCGCTTTTCATAGTTTTTTGGACTTTCCTATGAAAGAAGCCAATGACCCCGAGTCATTAATATAGAAGGCAAGTTCTTGTTTTGTCAGCCACTGACCATTGCTCAAACGGCAATCCTTGCAAAAATGGAGGGACATGCCTAAATGGAGAAAGCAGATTTGAATGCAAGTGCTTACCAGGTTACAACGGATTGGATTGTGGAGGTAATGTTATCTATGTCAGTAATACTTTTATTTTTACAATTATTACACGAGAAACGTAACTTTTCACATGACGAAAAATCCCGAGAAAAGAATGAGATATAACAACAAACATTTCGCCATGCAATATGTGGAATATTGGGATGGCGCCTATGCACCTCTCGAAGGTGACCTGATGTTCAGGAATAAAAGAATATTTCGTCGGTCCATTCGTAATAGAGCTTAGTTCCTGCGTCTTTTTACTGCAATATTTTAGCTCTCCCTATGAATTAGTTATATGTTGTATGGGGAGAATATTTTCTTAGCTTTAAAATGACGTATTGCCTTTCTCATCTCTAACATGGAATCCTTTTTCTGCAAAAAAAAAAAAAAATCTTTTTGGGGATTTGCATGCAGCTCAGACCGCTGTGAATCAGATAAAGGTTGATAAAGTTTCATCAACGTCATTCGCTAACCAATCGAAAAAGTGCTGATAGATTCGCGTTGCATGAAACTTTC
>OX421453.1:34579086-34601586 GCA_949126865.1 Montipora capitata | reverse complement strand
AACCTTTCGCAATGACCTTAGATTTGAACGAGCTTACACTTTACTCCTTAGAACAACCGTTATGAAATAATTTATATCTCTCAACAAAAGGTCCTTCAAAACGGATTAATAATTAATTAGAGAAACAGCCTATCAGGGGCCCGTTTCTCGAAAGCCCCGAAACGCTTCGGGCTCTTTTCGGGTGTCACAATTCCCTCTGAATCTCATGAACGGAGGGATTTTAAGTCACAAACACCACAAATAGTTCGCTTTTTGTGATTTTCAAAACATGTCAAAAGAACTGCTTGTCCAAACAAGCGTATGTCAGTTTCGTAAATCGCTTCTCGGGCCCGAAAAGTTTATGGGACGTTCGAGAAACGGGCCCCAGCTCAGTAATAAGACATCATGCATGCATTACCTTAAAAACGACTGATAAATACTCCTCATTAGCTAGAATTCTCTACATAAAGCATACTAATAAGGCATAGCTTGTCCTTCTTTTATGTTAATGTTATCCTCTCTGAACTTTTGTTTGGACTCTAGAGGGAGACGCTTTTTGTGGATTTTGAAGCCGTTCAATAAACTCACACGTCACGCTTTTTGTGGAATGTTTCTGAAGCCATCCAATAAACTCGCGGGTCGTATTTTAATAGGGAGCTTTAGCAACGACAACGGCGACGGCAAGGAGAACGTCACAAATTTGCATATTTAGTGGGCAAAAACAATAGCTTTGCACGCCCTGCACGTGCGTTTTTCATTTTTGTCCATTTCTTTGCCGTCGTCAGCAAAGCAACAACGTGAAATTACCAAGTTTGAGGTGTTATGGAGAACGTCAGCACCTGGAGATAAATTTTCATTTTTCTCCCCTAAATTAAGCGCCGCTCGTAACGGTTTCATTCCTGAGGGACTGAAACACCTTTGTCATATTAAAAAGCTTGGAATAGTCGCGAAGTGAACGCAATAACGTGAATTTATGTTTTTACATGACGTTCTCGTTGCCGTTCCCGTCGTCGTTGCTAAAGCTCCCTATTGAGTCTAAGACCACCGGCTTCGCCTCATGGTGTAAACCCAATAAAACACTCCTGTTCGTTTATTAAACATTGCATAAAATACAAATAATGCTGAATACTTTGCCACTTATTTGCGTAAGAAAGGCGTATTGGATTCTTCTCTGTTGGATACATGTTATATATTTGATAAATTAAAAACACAAACCTCTCATCTAATCTGGAGTTCCTTGTAGCATCCTTCCTCTTTTTGAAAAAACAAGACGCTGCTCAGCGTTTAAAAACAAGACAAATTTCTGCTTTGACGCAGAGTTATAAGATTGAAACATGAGGCGAGTTAAAAACCAACCACTTTCAAAAATACCATAACACTCTCTGTTTGTCCCTCCAAAATTATGAATAAGCGTCGTTTTTATTTTCTCTTGGGACCAATGTAAGTCCCAAGAGAAAATGATGGAAACAATGCTTATGCGAAATTTTTGAGGGCCAAACAAAGATTATTATTGTATTTTAAAAGTGGCCCCATTGAAATGGAAGCTCCATGTGCCTCTTTGACGACGAGGTAGCCTGGGATCAATAGGCCACTTTTGCAAATACGATAATACTCTTTGTTTGTGCCCCGAATTTTGCATAAGCATTGTTTTTGTTTTCTCTTAGGACCATTTTAAGTGCCAAGAGAAACTGGAAGCAATGCTTATGAGAAATTTGGGAGACAAACAAAGAGTATTTTGGTATTTGGCTGCTAATCATGCCACAACGTGCTCGTATTGCACTGCAGCTGTCGCAAATAAAATAATTATTTTTTAGGCTCTTTAGCGATGTCTTTGCACGCCATACTTTGATAGACTCGGTTAACAGACACTATAGCTACTTTGGAAACTATATCAAGATCTAGCGAAAAAAGCGTTGACACCAATAAAAACAGGCCACAATGTGATTTCAGCCATGAAAAAAAAAAAGCAAAATAATGCTATGACATATGTACAGAAATAGCAAAGGTGAGTTGCCTTTTAGGTGTGATATGCAGTATGCAGGGTAGAATTGTTGCCTGCAGTTGAAAGTTTTAACACACAGGGTGTGTTTTTATTATGTTTCTTTCGTAGCACAACTAGTCATGAATAGTTGTCATCCCAACCCTTGTTACAACGGCGGTACTTGTCACAAGAATGATGTTGGATTCGATTGCGAATGTCCTTTGAATTACATTGGTACTTTGTGCAAAGGTGAGATGTAACTTAACCCGCGCGACCCAAGAAACTAAAAAAAAAAAACCTTTGTTGAAACGTTTTGAGGAGGCTGATTTGTTGTATTCCTCGTTCTCGTTCTTTACTGGAATTATTTGATATCTCTATATCCCCAGCAACAACGTAGTATATAACCACTTACAACCCTTAATACAATAATTATCTCTGTTGAAGGGTCAACATCAGCTTCCGAATTTCTTTACGGTGGTAAAAATAACACATCAGCCCAGCTGATAAACCCACTTAAAGCGTTAGCCCTTAGTCAGGGCGAATGGGTCATTTAGCTTATGAGTCAGTTCGCTCTGACGAAGAGCTAACACTCGAAACGCCGGCTTTCGAATTTCTCTACGGTGGTCAATTTACCATATTAACCCAGTTGATAAACCCTTTTCTTTGTTTCATTTCCCCACCGACTCACCACCAGTTTCTTTAGAAACTAAATTGCTATATTTATTTCTAAAGAAACTGTGGTACTGGGTCGGTGGGAGATTGAAACAGAAATTGATCTTATCAAACGAGTTGATAAAGGTCGAATAACCACCGTGAAAGATTTGATATGATCTGACCTGCACTATTCCCTTAAAATACAAGCACTACTCTAGCTCTCTTAGTGGAATATACTACTTCTCTGGTTCCTTCCTGTTAAGCAATACACACCCATTCCGCTCGATTTGAATCATGGGAAATTTTACTGTCTTTCTACGAAGCTCGTCCAAATCGAGGCAAAGTACTGTTTTGGTCGCCAAGGATGAGAAAGCGAAATCTACAGGATTTAAAAGTGTTCATCATAATCAACTGTTGGAGTTTCAGAACTCTCAAATATTATAATTTGTGGCAGGTATCAGGCCTTGCTTGAGTAACCCGTGTCAAAATGAAGGAACTTGCATTGATGAAGGACTTCTGGACGACTACGTATGCAAATGCAAGAATGGATACGAGGGTAAAAACTGCGAGGGTAAGTAACGCCTGGAAAGGCACTGTCAAGACAATCTTTCGTTTGAGATTAAAGGGGTAGTGTCACGCTTTTTCAGTCGAACTTCAAACACTAAAAGACGTCTTTGCATCAATGAAGTAGTCTTGTTGCCAATAACCACTGAAGTGCACTGAAGCTATTTTTTGTTGTTTGCAGCCAAGAATGGAGAGGGGGGAATTGAATTAAGACTTGAAAATTGGAGACGGTGTCGGAAAGTCGCCAAAAATTAATACGAATAGCTCTTTGTGCCATAAATATATTTCATATCCTGTCAGCGGGTTGTCGGGTTAATGATGTACGTGTCAGGTGCCCTTGCGTAGGGACGAGCAACTCCCATACTAAGCCTACGTCACCGCATTTTTACAGACCAATCTGTTTTTGGACTACCTTTGCCGCAAAACAACAAAGGCAGTTCCGGTTCGGTGACGCTATGACGTCAAGATAGTTTCCTGTGATTGGTCATCGGGCTCATGCGGGAGTCTCATTCGCGGGAAATTCAATCTAAAGAGAAATCGGTCTGTGAAAACGCCGTGACAGGAAGACATGGGAGTTGCTCGATCCTACATGGGCTTCTGACGTGTGAGCTAATGTAATAATTTAGAGTTTGACCCAGTTTTGACCTAAAAACAGCAAATTTAATTTAATTTTTAATTTATTAAGGACTATAAAGCTTAGGCCCAGTCTTATACCCCTTTGATCATACCCTTCGGTCATATAAACCCTGAGGGACGTAAAAGAACCCACATAAACTTTGCCGAGCTTAGTGCGGAGTTTCCGACGTTAGAAGCTAGCTTTCTGTATTGCAAGTTATGCCTCAAAAGCTTAATGGTGTTTAACGTGATCCTCATGCAGAACTACCCCTTGTACAGCCGCCCTCTGCCCTCAGAAAACGCGGGGAAGGGGTAAGTAAGGACATTTTTTCTGAGGGGAAAGGGCAAGCTGTAGAAAGGCTAAAAGAAAGGACTATTTTCTGTTCTGAGGACTCTGGGGCCAGGGTTAAGTTAAAAAAGTAATCATTTGTCAAATTGCTACAGTTTATTAATAAAGCAACAGCTTTTCACTGTGGAGGTTCACTCTGAGAGCTGACTCAACTCAATTTTGCAATGATTTCCATAATCGCTGCTACTCCTACGCCAGAATCTTTTGTCCCGCGTTTCTAAAGAGGTCCTCAATTGCTGACGTGTAGAATGGGATTCCGTCTTAAATTGATTTGTGTTGGTACAAATATTCTTGTCAAACTACAGATGCTGGGGTCTGTGAGCCGAATCCTTGTCAGAATGGAGGAACGTGCCAGCAAAAGAGAAGCTCGTACGTCTGCCAATGCAATGAAAGATTTGAAGGCTCAACCTGTGCAGGTGAGGACTGTCTAAACAGGCCCCGTTCTTTTTTGCTCTATGCGACAAAATAGTCAAACTAAATGGAGTCACCAGCAGTTGGAAGGATGCTGTTAGAGGATGCCCTCGAGGGTCATCATTTGGACCCTTACTGTGGAACATTTTTCAAAATGATATGACCTACATAGTAGATAATGCAAGCTTGTCAATGTACGCTGACGATCATGAGCTGTATGTAAAGAGGTATTCAGTTGACTGCGTGGAACAACTTTTAACTAATGGGGGGCACACTATATCAAAATGGTACAAAGATAACTTTCTGAAGGGAAATTACGACAAGTACAATTTAATGTTATTAGGCAGGAAGAACAAAAACGAGGACAGTCCATCTATCAATGTCAAGATTGATGAACAGGTTATTAAATCATCATCAGACTTGAAGTTACTGGGAGTAACATTAGATGATGAACTTAGTTTGAGTACTCATATAAGTGATATATGCAAAATGGCAAGTAGGAAAGTTGGTGTTCTAGTACGTCTTAGAAATATGATTCCCAGAGAAGCCAAGTTACGATTGTACAAATCAGCAATTTTACCTAACTTAACATATTGTCACATAGTGTGGAATTTTTGCAAGGCATCTGGTGCAAGAAAATTAGAAAGAGTACAAGAACGGGCATTACGTGCTGTATATAATGATAGGAATGCTACGTATGAGGAACTCCTAGAGAAGGGAAGACTCTCTAGTCTTGAGAACAGACGGTTACAAGATATACTATTTTTAATGTATAAGGTTAAGAATTCACTAGCTCCAGAGCATGTATGTAATATGTTTTTTCAGCAAGATAAGCATTATAACTTACGAAGTGATTTTCCTGTTCCAAGATATAATACTGTTAAGTATGGCAATCACAGTATCAGATATTTAGGCCCACACATATGGGGCAAGATAAGCCAGGAACTCCGCAGTAAGACAAGTCTTCAGGCATTCAGGAGAGGGGTGCGTGCTCTCAATGTGCTTGGCTTGCTGGACGGCACGTGTGGCTGCTGTGCATGCTCATCTTAGAGTGGTGGGTAGACATAGTGGCTTTTGCTGTGTGGCTGACGTGTGTATTGGGAGGGTGCTCCCCTATCCTCTATTTAATTCGTCTAATTTAAATTTTCTAGACTTTTAACTTTCTGAAATTTGAATCTATATTTTACTGCTGCTTATATGTTTGTCCTATATTGTCTGTTTGTACGGTCTATCTGATTGTCTGTTTTGTCTATCTACTTGTTTGTCTTTGTATGTTTCCCTGCTCTTCCTACTGTTTGTCTGTAATAATTTTATATATTGATGTTATTTTTATATATCAATGCCATTTTAAGAATATATTTTTAATATTTTTACATATACTTTATTTAGTCTTATATTATATTCATTTTATTTATCTATAGTGTCCACAATTAGCTTTTTTAGCTAAATACCTTGACACTTAAATAAAGTTTATGTATGTATGTATGTATGTATGTATGTATGTATGTATGTATGTATGTATGTATGCCTTGCTCGTGGCTTTCCAATATAGCCTTAATGATCTTGGAGATTGCTCCATTAAAAAGTTACCATTCACACACAGGCAGGAAGGAAGGACAAAATGGGCAACCCGGCTTTTTGTGGTTTTCCTATGAAATCAGATGTGAATTGGGCTATTAGCGTATGAAAAATAAAGTATTAAAACGGCTTATTAAACACTCAAGATTGCTTTAGATAGCATTGTAACCAACCAGCGTTTAATAGGGGGAAATGATCAAGTTAGTATTCTCGGGGAGTTGTTACTAGAAAGGAGTTGTTACTAGGAAAGAATAATAGCACTCGACTAAGGTATTTCGGCTTGCAATGTATTTGAGTTTTACTCACTTGAATCATCGTAACGCCTATTAGTATATATTTGATTTGCGTTAATTTGTTCACTTCAGTTTACAGTATCCCCAATTAGTGTTTCAGCTATACAAGACTAGATACTGCTTAAATAATAATAAAGTTCCTTTCGTCACCCTGGCGTTTATAGTGGCCTAACACGTAGCCACAAGTAAGAAGATATAACGATGCAATAGCAAAATACAATAAGAGTTACATGTGAGTGCTATTGCGATTAGCTTTCCATAATTGTAATCTACACCATAAAGCAAACATTTACATGTTTAACTACGTATTGCAAAATTTAAAAAAAATGGCAATTCTTAAAATTGTTGTTTCTCTTTTTATATACAACTTCAGACATCCTTGCCTCGATGACGTTGTTGTTTAGTTACATATTAAAGATCCACAGAATGATTTATTCACTGACGAACGTTGTTGGTTACTTTTATTGTCCTCTTTGTTTTCAGAGGACAAATGTGCTAAGTGTGATGTTCATGCGCACTGCGAGACAGGAAAGTGCGTCTGTGACGTTGGTTTCTATGGAAATGGGATTCGAGGCGAATGTTATCGGGCAGGAGGTGAGTTCCAATGGCACTTACGTCTTTGAGATAGTGTGATGAGAGATTGTAATTTCGTCCATAGCGATATAGAGGCTTGAAAACAGTCGAATGGTAGTAGGGGAACTGATAAATCGCTGTTAAGAAGTAAACAAGAATTAAGGCCGAATTATGACGTCGAGTTTTTGATACTGAACGGCTAGTCACGGCTCAAAGCAGGATAAAAAAGCAAGAAAAGTAAGAGAAAAATGACTGTATTTCTGATAGATGAATTATTTAATTAATTATGTGATAGGGCAACATGACGGACTTCACTTTCGAGCAACAATTCCTTAGCCCAGGAATTTACTGTGTGGAGTTTTCTTTTTTCTATTTCCTTTAGCTTCTAATCCGAGATTTTGTGTTCCAAATCCTTGCCTACATGGTGGATCATGTTACGAAAAGCCAAATGGCCATAGTTGTCAGTGTACATCTGGTTACCAAGGCAATTACTGTGAGCTTTCCATCGGCAACAATGGTAATTCCACATTATATTCAAAGATTCCTTGCATCAAGATTAGACAAACAAGAACCTGATCTCCACTATGGAAGAATACGAACATCAGCTGATTAATGAGAAGTCTTTTTTTTTGGATGTGGTTGCATTCACCTTTCCATTTCCGTATAACCTAGATTCGTCTTGATCACTTGTGTGGCTTTCACTAATTTAGGGCGTTGGTTACCCCAAAAGAGGAGGATCATACCAATTGGAAGATCCTAGAATGTGTATGAACCAACAGACGCAAATTTTCCGTCTCTTGATTTGATTATATGGGAGAAGTTTACCCTTGGTCTTTCAACTGATGACAAAACGTTCATTATTTGTTTATCACTCAAGAGGTCGACCGAAGTCGAAGGCAAGACGATGGCTCCTTTTTTCTTTAACTTCAACCATGCTTTACGGCCTCTACCGTAAGTTACAGCAAGGGTGGGCGCTACTCCAATGCCGCTGGTCAACAATTGTTGTATTTTTTCGTTACACAAATGTTGAACTGTGTATCGCATTATGCTAAGTGCTAAAAGAGGCTATTCATTATGTGAAACATTGTTGAATGACGTTGAACAAAAAAATAGACAAGATCTATTCTTTTCCACAATTTACCATTACTTCCACGGTGTATTAGTAGTTTTCCAGTCGTAAGACATTACTTGATCCCAAAAATGTTATATTAACAAGCTGAGATCTTACAAAAATAGAACGATGGGATGTGCGTTTGCTCAAAGGATCCCAGCGCTAGAGATAAAATGTAGCCCCCGAGAAATTGCTTTTTTCTTCTTTAGCAGGAGCAGCCCCAACGCAAAGACCCCCTGATCCTTGTGCTGGTTACCCCTGTTTGAACGATGGAAGATGTGTTCCGAAAGGAAAGAAATTCCAGTGCATGTGCCTGAAAGGATTTCAAGGAGCAACGTGTGAACAGAGATGTAATTGGATTTTTGTTTGAAGAAATAGCAAGGCTGTAAACCTGCATGGTACTTAGCCGCAGTGGAAGGAGTTGGTCCAAAGGGGGATTGATGGTTAAAGAATGATCCTTGTTTGGGATTCGTATGACTTTCTTGTCTCATCTAAACGTAAATTTTGTTGCAATAAGCTCGTGAGATTGTGTATGGAAGGATATACTAGAAATACATAGAATATGATTAAGACACCAAACTGAGAGTTGAGACGTTTGAGGAGAACTAGGAAACACCGAAGACAAATCTAGTTGGTGGGATGAGCAGTATATGAGCCCGAACAATCCACAGACACCCTTAGTAACCACTGAGTTTCGAGACCTCGTTAACAACAAGTGTTAAGACCGTTATTAGTAGTGTAGCATGCTTCAAGCTACGTCAGCAACCATTGGGAAACCTTGCTCCTCAAGACGAGAAAATAGACAATTAAACAAAGGGTATGTTTTGAATTTTCTTGCCTTTAGCAAAGTCCTACTGCCACCCAAATCCCTGTCTCCACGGTGGATCGTGCAAGGATGCTACATACGGGTATTTTTGCCGATGCATTGGATCCTACAGAGGAACGAACTGTGAAGGTATTTTGTTTCTCATAAACAGTCATGGGAGATCTTTACTGTGGTCAATGGTCACGTTTCCAAACGTAACACACTTGTCAAGATGTTACTCAGCCTAAAAAAATGTGTCTTTCCAAAAGTCACCTTTGGCATCTTCACATTTAACACTGACCCACTAAAGGTGTTTTCGTTGCTGAACGCAGTTTTCCTTCGCTAGCACACTTTAATGTTGAGAGTATATGTTTTTCTGATTTACTTCATTTCTTCCCGGCAGTGGATGATTGTGATCAGTGTGATATTCACGCAATTTGTGTCCAAGGAGCCTGTAGATGCAGGGTTGGATTCAAAGGTGATGGCTTCCAATGCGAAAAACGTGAGTCAACATGAGCAGATGCATCTTATTTACCCAGAGAGCAGACAGTGTTAGCTTTAATCAATCAATTCATTATAGCCGTTGCGTAGGATGAGGCTAATGTATGAAATGCATGGCCGTTAAAATCAATAAAAAGAAAATACAATAACAAATGTATAAAATAATTAATAAATTACGGATAGAAACTATACAAGTCCTAATGGGTAAAAAAAAAAAAACATCAGTTAAGTGCCTAATATAAGATAAAAACCTAAGAAATACAATAATTACATTTACAGCTGGCCTTGAAATTCAAGAAGTTAAATGTTCTCAATTTCTTACGAAAGTCACTAAAATGTTTATTCGAGGTTGCCACGCGTTCTTGTAATACCATTTACCTCTCCATCAATATCGTGTTCAAATTGATAGAGACAGTTAACAACAATAATTAATTCATTCCAAAGGTTCTAACGTCTTAAAATATTGCTGGTTTTCACTCACGTGACCAAGAGCCATGTTTTTCAACGAAGACAAAAGGAAGCGTTTGCATAATAATAGACTTAAATTCCCAGAGGATTTGGTCGGGGCACCAACATGGCCGCCTTTTCTTTGTTTAGGGGCACCAACATGGTGGTCGTGACGTCATGTGAAAACCAAGAATTGAAAAGATACACCTATATCCAAAATGGCCACCATTTAAATATTCTTTTGTTTTTATTCAAATTAGCCTCTGATGTTTGATGCCTTAAAATTCACAAGAATATTTTACATTGAACGAGGCATCAAGGTCTCCTTTGAATAAAAACAAAAGAATATCTAAATGGTGGCCATTTTGGAAAAAGGTGTATGCTAATAAAACAGAGTCCAGTTCCAAATGTTTTAGTTTGTGATAGTCGTATTTAAATCTTTAGTAAAAAGATGCCGTCGATGCAGTCCCAATGCAACGTGTATAAATGATGAATGCGTGTGCAAGCCGGGATTCATTGGAAATGGAAAACATTGCCAAAGTGAGAACAGTGCTTAGCCATTCAAGTTTGATCATAAGTGATTTGCAAGCAATCTCTAGAGACAGATATAACAATCGTGTAGTACAATTGCTGCGAACTTAATTTCAAGCAGGTCTTGTTGATGAGATTAATCTCTTCATATGTAACACACAAATTTCGCTCCTTGGTGCCCTGTGAAGAGCAAAACCGACGATCATTTCACTAATGAGTGAGTGTTGGAAATCAGAATGAAAAGCAGTTTTTGGTGTCATGCTGGAGATATATCGATGCCAATGTCATTCACATTACATATCTTGTGGGGCCAAATTTATGGAAAATCTTGACTCTTTCATGCTGTTTAACTTTCCTAAGTTTAGTGGTAACTTAGCAAAAGATCACCACCCCTGAGCTAATGGACGGGAACCGAGTTTCATGGGACGTTTGATTAAAGCAGGGAAAGTCTGCGCCTTGAAAAAGAAATGACATTCTCGTATATTTCCAAAAAAAAAACTCATTCAAGCTTTCTTCCACTCCATCACATATTGAAACTGGTGCAAATTTTAAAATTTAAAAAAATGTTCCTCCAACCCACTCCACACATATTCGCTTAAATGACGTATATACAGGGACAACAAGTTTGAGCCTAGCAAAGAACCAATTGCTACACGAGACTAATATTCCAATATTGGTTAATTCATAGAGGACGACTGTAAAGGCTGCCCACCTCATTCCCACTGTGTTCGTGGAATCTGTATCTGTGTACCTGGATTCTACTTCAATGGCCATCGATGTGTTGGTAAGTAGGCTTACCACAGCCACGATGACAAGGTTTAAGGTTCCGTCCATTTAGTATTCTGATTTAAACCTTACGACGTTATTACGAAGCGCATCCATAATACGAAACAAAATTGTTTAATTTGTTCGTTTATTGGCGACATGATCATATACCTTGTGATAAAACCTTTGCCTCCAAAGCATGCGGGAAAACGCCATCTCCTGCTTGCTGACTAAGCTTGGCCTATGATATTCAATGGTGAATTTAACTTAGTTAGAATCATTAAATTCTCTTTGCAGCCGCTGTGCATGTACCTTAGATGATATCACGAAGCTGGCCTTCTGACGTTTTCATGTTCTTCCTGTTTCCAAAGCCGCCATGCCAAAGCCACCGACAACACGGCATTGTCCAACAGAGTGTGCTCAAAAATCTCCATGTGGAACAGGATGTCCCAGTCAGTGCTGTCAAGCCCCTAAACACCCCAAAGTGCAGACGTGTCCGACTTATTGTACCCTCAATTGCCGTCCACTGTGCCCCACCCATTGCTGCAATGTGGTGCAACCATCCTATCAACCTATATGCCCATCAAACTGCCAAACTAGTTGTCATCAAATGTGTCCAACACATTGCTGCACAGCCTCCACGCCATCCTCAGCGCTATGTCCAAGTAGCTGTATAGATTCATGTGACTCCGCGTGTCCAAGCCACTGCTGCAGAACTCCTTCACTTCCCACAGTTGCAATGCTACAGCCAACGTGCAATCCGATTTGTCACACCAATTGTCTTTCATCGTGTCCAAAGGAATGCTGCAAGATCACAATTGTCCCCGTATCGCTTTGTCCCTCTCACTGCAAAATAATTTGTGTTCCTTTTTGCCCTAGTTATTGCTGCTCATCGAAACAGCTTCCATCCCAGCAACCAACACCATATCAAGAATTATGTCCGACGTTTTGCAGCTCGAGCTGCAATAATTTATGTCCCAAATTTTGCTGCAAGGTGACTCTACTTCCTTCTATTCCCTGTCCAAGCACTTGCTCAACATACTGTCATCCACCTTGCCCGCAGAATTGCTGCCAGAGACCATTTCTTCCAGATTCGTCAGCATCAGCAGCGAAAGCCTGTCCAGAACAATGTGAAAACCATTGTGGTATCACGTGTCCATTGGAGTGTTGTCAGGGTCTTACCAAACTCGAGCAGCCTATCGTGCATGGCACACCTGCAGTCCAGACGTCACTATGGAATGAGCCAATTACTTTGACTGGGAACGTTACAACCTCACCTTCGACAACTTTTCCATGTCCTGATTTCTGCTCTTCCCTTTGCAATAGGGAGTGTCCCCAGTATTGCTGCAAAAGGTCACCGCGTCAATTCTTGTTTTCGTCCCCTGCTAAATCCGTCGCTCCAGTGGGAAGATCTTTGAAGACCCAAGATTCCGATTACAAGTCCAAAGTTTTGCTCCATCTTTCAAAGTTGTTGTCTAGCCCTTTACAATTTTGCGACCCATTGTGCTTTCTTAATTGCTCAGAAACCTGTCCCAGAACATGTTGCGATGTTAGGAGGAAAAGAAAAATGTACATTTTTAAACGAAAGAAAAAGACACAAATTTCATTAAATGAGACAGACAAAAGGCAAATAAATCAGTCGAAATAATCGAGGAATACGTGGGAATTGGAAACTGGAAATTATCTTCCAGCAAAAAATGCGTTGCTTTTCAATATACGAGTCTAAAAAACCCGTTAAATTATATATCCTTGGTGTCGGGTTGGCGCTAATGACAACACCCTGATTTCACAGGATATCAACAGAGAGAATGCATTCTTTAATATTAAGGTGGTCTAAATAGATACTAATAGATGCATACTGACCGTGGACTGTACCCGATGAATACACTTAGGCTGCAATTGTGAAATGTTACTATAACGCCTTAATTCACTTTACAGGTTTTTACTCTAAACAGAGAAAAAGTGTGGACGAGTCAGTATACACGTGTACTTCTATACACAATTCCAAGAGCCAGTGACTAAAATAAAGTTCAACTTACTACGCGGCCTTCAACAATCTCCATAAAGCTTTCGAGTACTTAGCTGAAGAATCTACAGGCATTTGTTTCAAACTTATCGCTTCAAGCGCTTTAAAGGAATCTCCAATCCCTTAAAATGATATCAACTAAAGCTTTTACTCGCTCTACGCAATTATAATTAAAGCCATACACATTGTGAATTCTGAAGATGGCAAAATTGATTCTAAAGGAAGTTTTTTTTTTCCTAATTGCTAGCAAAAAAGATATTTAACGAGTGGAATTGTGCCACTTAAGAAGGGTTTGCAATAAGGCAATATTTGCTGACGTCACTGTTTACATTTCTTTCAATAGCATACGTGTTTGCTTTTTGAAAGCATCATGTTATTTACAAATTGATTTCAAAAGATAAAAGAACTTGTTAAACTTACTTGACCCTCTAATTTTGAGCCTTTCAGTTTCATCATCATCAGGATAACTGCCGTTCGACACGAGCACGGTGGTCCACTAATATGATTTCTTCACAGACAACTACCCAGACGGTTGGCACTAGGCATTAATTTGAATGCCTCGGGAACCTTTCGTCTAACCCTTTATCCTTCCTAAGCCAAACACCTCTTCTTTTCAAAGGTCTTTACACCATTGCAAGCCGCTCTCCTCCCCGCCAATCTATCTGCTGGGGCTTGACCCAGTTTCTGATTTCACAATCAGTGAAGGTCCTTTACAGGATATCCTTGAATCTTTTCTTAGGAGCGCCGGTGCATCTGGTTCCTGTAGAAAGCTGACCGAAGGGAAGCTGTGTAGGCAAGCGTTGTGCATTCATTTTAGCAAGGGGCCCGTTTTTCGAGAGTCCCGAAATTCGGACAAATCTTATTAACAAATTCAACAAGCTCTCTATTAGCTTGTTTGAATAGTTGTAATCATGTGTCTTACCGCGAAAAAGCTGAGAATCCCTCGATTTAGTATTTTTCCGCACCAGCAGAACTCCATTTGACTTCTTTCCACTTTGTCTTGGCGGCAAACTTTGACTTGCGGACCTTCTTCTCGTTCAGACTTATAAGCTTCTTCTTAGAATTGAGCTACCCGGCTGACCTCTATGGGGTCGTCAATTATCAATTCGTGTTAAAATGGAATGTACCAGCTAGGGTGAGGTTCGAGCTTTACCTTACGGTTATCCTTACTGCCCTGTTTCACGTTTTGGGTAAGCGATTGCATTTTGTGCAGTAAGAAAGAGATAATAGGAAGAACGTCCGCAATCATGTAGAGTACTTTTTTAATCTAACGTTTTAAAGAACTACAGACAAAAAATCTTTACGAGGACAAAAAGAAGCTTGAATAACATCACAAAAATGGCTCACGGTCCTTATCATGTCTAAACCTTTATTTTATTGCTTACACTGACAAATAGTAACTGCGTTGTAAAATCATTTGCATTCCATAAAATCTCGGCGTATTTTATCCCACATTAAAGTGTTTATCGGACAGGTTTTCAACCTAGGAAGGAGAAACAAATAAATTGATGCGATCCCTGTGATAATGTGGGAGCTTATAGCGACAACAATAAAGCCTTAAATAGTCAGGACTTCAACGTACGGGGCGTCAACCCGTGCCCTCGTGATACCAGGGCGACGCTTTAACCAACTGAGCTATGAAGCCACCGATGTTGGGAGCTGGTCATTTGTGGGTTGTAATGTTCTCGTGATTAATGAATCAACGAATGAAACGATATATGAAATGGAGTTGATTTCATATCCGCAGTTCAATATATAATCAATTTCATATATCAATTCATTCGTTGATTCATTCATCACGGGAACATTAGAACCCACAAATGACCATCTCTCAACGTCAGTGGCTTCATAGCTCAGTTGAAGTCTTGAATTTTTCAGGCTTCTCTACGCAATTTCGAAAATTTCGTTTATACCTGCGAAGATCATAGCTTCACTTGATTTCATAACCGCAGTTAAATACATGATGCATTTAATATATCATTTCATTCAGTAATAATAGAACTTTGCAATAAATATACCCGACCTAAATCTGCATGAGGCACTCAACTCCAACAAAAATCAAAGGATGCCATTGGCTAACTCGTGGATGAAAAAGTATTTTACCCGTGGGAAGCTTGCAATGTCTTTGCAGTTTGTCAAAAGATGGCCAGTACCATGCAAGTTCCCTTTTGCAAAGATAAGGCTTTAGTGACCAGCTTTTGTTGCATACTTTACAAAAAGACATCTTTGAGGGAATGTTAGATATTTAATTTGTTAAGCTCATTCACTTTTATGTTTTCCGAAGATATGTGACAGTATGTGCCTATCAGGTTAGAATCTCTTTTGGAGTGTATCAATGTTTGCTGAGTTAAGTCACTGTATTACGATTCATCTTCAAATTGAGTGGCGGTTACGCAAATTTTCCTTTCGTAAACGGTCTTTGCCATTTCTCAGAACGGTCGTTGCCATTTGAAACGGTCGATGCCATTTATAACGGTGGACTACACACTTCACTTCAAAGAAAATTAAAAGAAACAAACTAAGAAAAAATATTAACAAAAATTAAGACAAAAAAGGAAAAAAAAACACTTGTAAAAGAAAAACTGGAGGAAAAAAAGTGTCCGAAATTTTCAAAACTCGAACTCTTAGCCCTCACCCTAAACAGAACCCTAACCCGAACCCTAACTCATATGACCAGCGAGACACAGCTCCCAGTAACCGCAACCTTTTGAGTTCTAATGAGTGTAATTCAGAGCTAAAAAATGGCATCGACCTTTTCAAATGGCAACGACCGTTCTGAGAAATGGCAACGACCGTTTCAAATGGCAACGACCGTTTACGAAAGGGAAATAGGCGGCGGTTACCCAGTCTCGTTATAGTTTTGAAGAGAATCAGGTCTTGTGATTCGGACCTCAGTGATGCTAACCATAGACAATGAGGAAACGTAAGCCCCAGTGGCATCCAAGAAGTTATGTGCACAAGAGGATACAGAGCTCTAAGCATGTATAGACGATAAATAGGCAAAAATGCTTTTTGAGCGTTAACTGGGGTACCCTTGAAAAACATCGAGAAATAGGAAAACGCCTGCCTGGCACGAGAATAACCCAGAATAGTTAGTAAACCCATGCAACAAAACAGACGGAAAGACTGATAGATTAACAGACAAGTGTTCTTACCACAAGCCCTACAACTCCTCTTGCAGTTTTTCTTCATAAATCCAGAGTTCTTTGAACACTCTCCGTTCGCAGCCCAAAGTGGACACTGGATGGAGTTGCTGTCTTTACAGTTCGGACCAGCACGAGCTAAAAGAGAAAAGAAAAGAAACAGCATGAATAACAGTATAAAGCTTCGTGCAAACGGGTGCAACAGCTCCCATCATTGTTGGGAGAAATAGGTTCGGAGAAGTTGAATTGTGTTGACAGTGGTGTGCAAAGCGACTCCTGACAATGTAAGGACGTCGTGCAGTGTATTATGGGAAGGATAAGCCCCATAAGACCTTGTAAACATGTTAGTGTGTTGCTGTCTCAATGGATATTACATCTTATGTGTCAATGTTGAAAGAGCTGTGCAAATGGGATCCAACATTCTTGCGCGTTCGGCGATCACGGAACGTAAAAATTGTTGTGAGTTGCTGGCTCGAAAGTTTGACCAGTTTCAATCTTCGCACAGCAACTCCCAACAACACGCAACCACATTCAACAGTGTGTGCAAACGAACGCAACATGTAACACCCAAAAATGTTGGCAGTTGTTGGCCAACAATGTTGTGGTTGTTTGCGCGGAGCCTTTCGTCTTTGCACGCCGCGGTACTCGCTATTTGAATAATAATGAACAGTCCCTTCACAAATGCTCACGAGCACTTCTAGACGGAGACCAACCCAAGCTGAAGCGTTCATTTCGTAAGGATAGTCTTTGGAATATTCATCGCAACAATCATATTTATATTATCTTCTGTGAGACCGAGATCGTTGTTATTCTGCAAGGGCGTTCATTACGAACTATTCCGTAGCGTCAAATTATCTCACTCCGCTAATAGCTCCTGGAAATTCGCACTCGCGTTCTCCCGTCTGCAAGCCAGTTATCGATTACTGAAATCCATTTCGCAGCGACGCACGCGATTTTTAAAGTCAGCGGTTTTTCTTTTCTTGTCGCTATTTTCCCAGGCTCCCGCAAAACGTACCGGTTATCGGCAAGTAAAATTTTCGTAGTGGAAACGCATTTCCAAACACTAACAATTGTCGATTCAATTAAGTTGTCCACTGGAAATAGTCGACGATAACATGATAACTTGCCTCATTTATGGAGGCCAAGAGACCCAGCTGAGGACTCTTTACGTCTCTGTTTTACCATTTAACAAGGATTGACATACCTTATTGTCGGACATTAACGCTCCATGAAATTAACGCGAATCGTTAAAATTCGCGTTAATTTAAGTCGCACTAAATATGTGTAGCGTTATTTTCAAGACGTTAATAAAGTGCAGCGTTAATTTCCGCGCCCTTAATATGCATTATTTTAACCCTAATTTTGAATTTTTTCCAGACATTCATGGCACCTAAAAACAATAAAATAAGGTACAAGCCCTCTTTCTTTCCGTTAAAGCCTACATTTATTAGAATTTTGAGGACTGTCTTGTTGACCAGAGGGCTCAGTTTTGTTCAGTGATTTTTTTTGCATCTAATGTTGAGTAATTTGTTCCAGTGGTCACCACCGTGTCTCGATCGCGTTAATTTCCTTTATTGTGAAATTCTACCTCCTCCTTCGCGTTAATTTTCTTTCTTCGAAAGTCGTTTTACATGAAATTCGCGTTAATTTAAGTCGCGTTAATGTCTCATACCTTAATTTCATGGAGAGTTAATTTCCTATAATAAGGAATTTACTTTCCTCGCCGAGTTTGTGTCCAAACGATTCCTGTTGCTGTGTATTTGCACATTGCACATGGAGCGACTTTTCTGATTTCTGCAGTTATTATAGCACTTTGGCAGGTATTCTTACCACAAGACTTGCAACAGTTTTTCTTCATAAATCCTGGGTTCTTTCTACACTCGCCGTTTGCGGTCCAAAGCGCGCACTGGGTTGGATCCTTGTCCACACAAGGCGGAGGTGACGTAGGAACTACCATTTCGGTAAAAAGGAAAATGAAGAAAATAATTCCCGGTTTCTTTGTTTATCAAAAAAGAAGGAAATAGTACATTGGTGAGTGGAATGCGCAAACATGAAAAACCCTGGATGACGATAGGAACTTTTAGATCGCAGCACGAGGACGACTACCAGTACGAACTTTCCGTACTGAGAATGCGCATAAGGTTGGAGGCCGACATTTTTCGAAGTGCGCGTGCTCAAAAAGGGAAACTCGAACTGGGCTATTGAACCGCGGCCCTTGAGGGCGAAGGGTCTAATTGTTTCAGTATCCACCCAACTAGTCGGACAGAAAAGTCAATAGTAAAGTTAGAAAATGCTAGTTAAAGAAATATTTATTTGGGAATAAAACGAAAGAAAGCGTCACGCTTTTCGCTACTCGAGGGCAATTAATAATAGTCGTCTAGTAGCGTAGCCAATCAAAATGCAGGATTTGCATTAGTCCACTAGTTGGGTGATACGGGTCTAATTGTTAATTATTCACCGAGGTGGAGGTAAATATCCACCACTCTCACCGACACTGAGGTGAATAATTGTTTTCAGCATATAATGCATGATTAGCCGAGTTTATGGATAGAATTTGTTCCTCTGTAACCGTACCGAAACGGGAAGCCATTTTTTGCTCTGTTTGGTCAAAGGTGAATAGTTAACTTAACAACTATTCACCGAAGTGGAAGTGGCTAGTTATGGATGCAGAGGGATGCAGGGATGGCGCAGTGGTGAGAGCACTCTCCTCCCGCCAATGTGGCCCAGGTTCAATTCCCAGACTCAGCGTCATATGTGGGTTGAGTTTGTTGGTTCTCTACTCTGCACCGAGAGGTTTTCTCCGGGATCCTCCGGTTTTCCCCCCTCCTCAAAAACCAACATTTGAGTTGATTTGCTCTCAATGTTGATTTCAGTTTCCAGTGTCCCCAATTAGTGCTCCAGTGCTAGGTAGACTAAACACTTCATAAAGTTCCTTTCCTTTACCGAGCCGCGACAGTAAGGTGAATAGATTTTTAGTAGATTCTAACCTCCGAGCCAGGCAATCAGAATTCGCCAAAAGCACTATTCACTTGTTTATCAGCAATCTGATTTATTAATTGCTTAACGTACCTCCGCAAACTTTACAGCTCCTGTGGCAATGGTCCCTCATCCACTCTCTGTTTTTAATGCATTCTCCCTTCTCGGCCCACAAATGGCACGTAAAATAGTCATCTTGGCAGGCTGAAACACATGCAAAATTAAGGACTGTTTACACAGACACAATGACCATCGCTTCAGGCTCTCTCGATGTTTTTCGCTTCCTGTCATCTACATGGACACGATCGGACTAACGTGATGCACGTGATGCACGTCACCAGTGACACGTGACCAGACGCAATGCCAAAGGAACATAAAGTAATCTGAGAAATACGTTTATCATTTCGTAAACGTGAACAAACATGGATGTGTCATGATTTGATGAACTGCTTCTTGCTAATGCTCTAAGAGCATCTTGGTCGCGACCATGTATCTAAATAGCGTAGGGCTATATATTCGTCAATTTCCGGACATCGCATTACATTGCGTCACATTGCATTACATTCGAGATGGAACCGGAGAACAGAGAATACAAATTCTTGGGAAATCTTGGATAAGGACTACCAACCAAATTAGCTAGAGGTCATTTTTGCAGTTAATTAATTCAATTAAAGATACTAAACGGGTGACGTAGATACTGATTGATTTATAGGGAGAAGACAGGAGCTTATCATTGGGAGCCTGATCTCCTATACTTGGCCTTGGAGTCAACACGTTCCCGAGTACATTTATTTATAGAAAGCCTGCCTTGGGAGTTTCAGCACGCGAATTGTTGCAAAAGCCCATGTCAATTGAGA
Organism: Montipora capitata; assembly: GCA_949126865.1. Classification (NCBI taxonomy): domain Eukaryota; kingdom Metazoa; phylum Cnidaria; class Anthozoa; order Scleractinia; family Acroporidae; genus Montipora; species Montipora capitata. The sequence goes on along the minus strand of OX421453.1, from coordinate 34,581,427 downwards.
GAATCAGCACGTCCAACTGATGTTGTAAAAGCCAATCGAAACAAAGCAATCTCAGCGTCAAGAAAAATATGATACTTTTTGCGGGGTAAACCCGGTCCTTAAAATGCATTTACTCAGGAAAGGGTTGATTCAGTGGAGATACAGGCTCCCCTTGATAAGCTCATGGTGAAGATATGAAGGGTTTTTTTTTTGTTCATGAACAAGAACTACAAATAACTGAACAAGAATTCTTGAGAATTGAGAAAGTAATCAAGGAAAATGGATCACTTGTAAAGTGAAAAGGCTATCCTGATTTATTATATTCTCGACAGAATATCGCGTTTCTGATTGGTCAATGCATAACATGATAGGTTATAGAATTTATCAGGTTATAGAATGCTATTCGGAAGTTGCACGCTATGGAAACAAAACCGTTGATTTTGTTGAGTATATAGAAAATTCAAAAAAATCGTATGAATTTGCCAGTGTATTTCTTGATTTATGGTCTCTCGCGATGTCTTGAAAGTTCTCAAATTGCACTTATTGACTGAGTGGGAGGGCCGGACGGGAAAATAATTGGCGCGAAGGTCATGGCGTACGGACCGAGCGCAGCGAGGTTCGTGCGCCATAACCGAGGGCCAAACATTTTCCTGTCCGGTCCGACCTAAACTCAGTCAATATCCATTTTATCATATGGGCTCTTTACATTATTTATGAGCACTCAGAAGATGAAGTTAGGACAAAATAAAAACAAAAATTTGCACAGAAAATTTATCTTAATTTTGTTTGCATTTGCTTATCCGGCTGTAAATAACTTGGATGTTTAAAAGCGACGAAATCCCCTATGATTGCATCGCATGGAACAGTACGTGTTCCTAGTAGGGCCGTACGGCTTTTTCTGGCCCTGCTGGCGCTAATGCGGCCCTCATACGGGAATTTTCCCAATAGTTTACAATGAAAGTGCGCGCGGAGCCGTACGGGTCATATGACAAGATAACTTTCAAAACATCACGAGAGACCATAAACCACGAAATGCACTCGAGTTCACACGATTACGTCTACAAATTCAATTGACGAATTGACAACAAAGCGGAGCCGAAAGGAATTTATCGGTCAACAAGATAATAACTTACAACAGAGCCCAGGGTCGATGTACACATCATCAATAGCAATATCAGAGTAGACTCCTCCAACGGTAGCGATTATGCTCAACTGGAAAAGAAATAATTTTTGGCGATTAATATTAATTTAATTTAATCAACTTCAAAATTCATTACATTACACATAAACAAAGAATGTATGAATTCGGCTGAGGTGGGTGTAAAGTGCTACTACGGCCAAAGAAAACAATTCTTATTTTTTCTTTGGATTTCAAAACTATGTTAACTAAACACTAAGTGACCCAAGTTTTAAGTTCTGATTTTAAAAAGACACCTGTTTATTTTAACTGGAACTTTCTAATTTATCGGTACGCCATTACTAACCCTAAAATCTTGAGAGAGCTGGGTCGAGGAGAAAATGACGTCAAAGGCTCACTAGTTTAAAAATGCAATGCGAGTGTATGCGGCTGAATTAATATGAGGCACGGGAACCGGAGTTTCGGGCTTTCAGACTTTTAAACCCGTGTTTTGCATATTTTATAAATTGCGTTTACACGCTGAACTTTTAAGCTAGTTAGTAAATGACGTCCTTTTCCCTAGATCCAACCCTCTGAGAGCCAATCGGTCAGTTTTGAACGTGAGTAATGGCGAACCGTGAAATCCAAAACTTACTCTCAAAATAAACAGCCTTTGGATAAAACTCAAAGCTCAAAATTTTGCCTGTTAGGTGTTGAACGAACACGCTTTCAAGATCTGAAGAAAAAAAAGAAAGTGGTTTCTGATCATAGTAGCACTTTAAAAACAATACTAGATTATTTATTATGAGCCCCCTCGAAAACATTATGTACATCTATAAAGTTAAAAATACATAAATATATATTAAACAATTGAATTGTAGATAGCTAATATATATATCATTATAATAAAGTTTCTATATAACGCGCACTCTCATTGGTTTAAACAGCGTGCTTTATGAGAGTACAAAGCACGGAACAAACGAAAGAAATGGCAGATGAATTTCCGAATTTTTCCTTGGCTATTATTGAACAGTTTGTTTTCCAATTGTCATGTCGGAAACGTGCAGGTTTTCATGGGCAACAATTCGGCCGGTTTTCACTGAACTTAATTATTTAGATCCTCTTTTTTGCCTTCTTTTTACGGACTTAAACCGAACATTGAAGCACTTGTTTTATCATAAATTTCTGTCAAGCCACTTTCCAGTTGATTGATGTTTTGACAAGCCTTTGTTTCATTAACCAATC
>OX421453.1:34561586-34574086 GCA_949126865.1 Montipora capitata | reverse complement strand
AAAAATACAAACGTTAACAACGAATAGAAATGGACCTCAACCATAAATGCCACCTGTTTCATTATTCTATTGCTAATGTGCAAATTTCTTAGTTATTAGAGGGTAATGTGAAGTGCTAATTGTCTACCCATATAAACCATGTGAGCGTTAGCCCAACTAATGGAAATGGGCCCACAAAAAGACTGAGAAAAACTCTGACCTGGGTGGGAATTGAAGCCACGACCTTCGCGTTAGATCACCGCTGCTCTACCGACTAAGCTACAAGGACAGACGAAAGCAAGTCGTGAGAATTTAAAATGTCAATGTCATGGCAATAAATATGTACAAGTACAAGGAAGGGTTACGTTTTTGCAAACGTTAGTGCTACGCGGCCAACGTTTGCAAAAACGTAACCCTTTCTTGAGCAAATTAGCCTACAAAGCCTCATTTTAGCGCAATAATTCTTTACAATTTACTGTATGGTATCGAGACTTGGAAGACTAATTTGAACTTGGACAAAAGAATTATAGATTGAGCGCCATTTAATAAGGGCTATACTTAGCGATACTACACACCAAAACATCTACTAAGCTATAGATGGTTGCAAGATAACAGATAACAGATAACAGATAACAATGCAGCAATGTATAATTGCTGGCGGACGAACAAAAGGAGCTAATGAATGATCTTTGTTTTCGTCCACTAACACGGAGGCGATGACGTCACGTGAAAATCAACCATTTATTATACAAAATTTTCGCACTATATGTTTAGCAAGTGAATTGTGAACAACCGAGAACGTGTGACAGATTTGTACGTGACAAGCGCGGGGCAAACATCAGCACCTCAACAAGTCAACTGGTTATCTACTGCACAAATAACTAACTATAAATATCGTGGAATATCTGTACTGGTTTGGTGCGTGTTCTGTACAATTGGATGATAATCGGTGGTTAATTCAAACATTAGACAACCCCAAATCAATCTTTAAAGGCAAGCACTGGGCCATTTTTTACAGAAATTCATTTGAACATCAGACATAGTCTGATGCTACTCTAATTTGAAAAAAAAATTGAATGAAGCTTAAAACGTTACAATTCAAAGACCCATGCAACGTTTCGACCTTCCTGTCTAGAGTTTATCAGGGGTGATTTCAAAAGTTCTTTGATATGCCAAAAAAGAAAATGATGCGCCCATGTGTTTTCAACTTGTTCTTCAAAAGCCGTGTATATTTTAATCTTCCTAGTTTCGTCTGGTACAGAATTCAACAATTTCGAAGCAGTGTATCTCCATGACTTTAAGCCGTAACTGAGTTGTTGATTTAACTTTTGGAGGGTAAATTATTGCGGTGCCTCTCAGGTAATACGCAGAGAACCACAAGGGCGTAGCCAGGGGGGGGGGGGGGGTCCTGGGGTGCCCGTGACCCCGGCAGCCCTTTGTAAGCCGTTTTTTACTCAAACAACCTACAATATTCAGGTTGCGAAAACGCGAGTACCCTCTGTTTGACAGAGTGTGACCCCCCCCCCCCCCCCCTTTGAAAAATCCTGGCTACGCCCATGGAGCACCATACTATTATAAAATCACGCAAGAAGGAAGGTCTGGCATCGCTAGTAATATTTTAAAAACGGTGCACGGTATTTTGGCTAACCGTTGTTCGTGGAGACTTGGGACACCAATAGCGTCCTCCTCTTTTAATAAGGTGCCAAAGAAGAAAAGGAAATTCAGCGTATCGTTTTTTGTCCCATGGCGTGAAGGTACAATACTAACAAGACCCAGCATGCGTTGCCAATATCATTACTTCGAGGGTCAAATGTTTCACTTTTTATAGTAACACAGATGAAGATACTTAAATGGATGTTTGGGGTTACTAGTGGAGAAGATCCGGAATGAAAGAATGAGGGGAACAGTAAAGGAAATAAAGGATAGGAAAGGAACTTTATTTAAGTGTCTAGTCGTTCTACCGCTGGAGCGCTAATTGGGGACACTATAATCTGAAATGAACAATGAAAGTAAATCAAGTCAAATGTTGGTTTTTGAGGAGAGGGGAAACCGGTACCCGGAGAAAACCTCTCGGTGCAGAGTAGAGAACCAACAAACTCAACCCACATATGACGCCAAGTCCGGGAATCGAACCCGGGCCACATTGGTTGGAGGCGAGTGCTCTCACCACTGCGCCACCCCTGCACCCCATGATCACCGACTGAGGTATCAAAGAAGATACAGGAGAGTTGATTGTCATCGTATGGCCATGTCGTGAGAAAAGTTGAGAGTTGGGTGATACGAAGAGTGACGGAAATGGAAGTAGAAGGAGCGAGAGTAAAAAGGAAAGGCCAAAGTGGAAGAGACTGACCAATGCCGAACCCACATAGAAATGGAATTACCCTCAGTACAGAGCATAGTATTTAAAGTATTAAAAAGCTAATGGCGAGGAAGCCCAAAGGAAACCACTGGGTTTATAACAGATAGGCTCCCTCAATTAATTAATTAATAGACGACGTCTTAACAGAAATACACATGTCAGATTATAGGCAGAGCTACTAAACAGTGTATAAAACATTACAATATACTAGATAAATATATTAAATATAGATTAGGCTAAAAAAAAGCAAGCAAATAAGGAAAAAAATGAAATATTATAATAAGAGCAATGCTTTCAGCTTACGCGAAAAGGTGGCGATACTTGTTGCATTTTGAATTTCAAAACTAAGAGATTTAAAGAATTTAGGACCTTGGAAACAGATACGTTTGTAGCAGGTGAAATGCAACACGCAACACATACCAAGCTGACACCTCTTAACAATGCACATTTCCTCTTTGGTAGAACTTCCAAGGCATCGCCGTCCACCATGCTTAGGCTCTGGGTTGTTGCATCTTCGGAAGCGCCGTTTTGTGCCATCATTGCAAGTTTTACTGCAAGAACTCCATTCGGACCAACGGCCCCAATGGCCATCCACAGGAGCTACGAGACAAATTCAAATATAACTTTTACCACAATTCCTCGTAATCTCGCAATCTGATTGGCTAATTTACTGTTGTCCATTAGAGTCTAGACAACGTTGCTCGCGTAATGCTACCATCATTGTGTCACGCTATTGTAATAGCCAATCAGAAACGCTCATTTTGGGAATAAACCAATCAGATTGCGAAAAAGTTAGAGACAACCCTCGCTCTTTTATTTTGTGTCATGAGTTTGGTCACGCTCGGAAATAAACATTTTCTTTCGCGTTGAATATTCTGGTAAAAAGACAAACACTGTGATGACGAATATCGTTGTCTTATCGTTGTCGATAAGAGTACAGACAACGCTGAAACCACAATCAATTTGTTAACGAAATCAAGCTGTGGAGGGAGTGTGGCCCAGTTTTGCCTTGAGATTTGGACATCCCGGGTTACAGACCCGTAGTCCCTGGTTCAACTTCTCGGCTACAGTTGCAAATAAACTTCTGGTTTGCCTCTGCCAAGTTGAGATTCTTAAAGTTGTGGTAATTGTTGCTCTATCCTGTTCAGTGTCTTGGGCCCTGAAAAGCCCTTATGGGTAACGGCCAATTAGCACGCGTCACGTGCACGTATGCTATAAGACGTTTATTCCAGATGTGCCCAGAAATTGCATGAAACTAAATGCAAGCCGATTTTTATAAGAATCATAAAGAATCCCCTTTCCCCAGCCTCAATATTACACTAGTTCTGATATACAGGTGATACATACATCACATTCGATGGTTTAACATATAATACACGAAGATATTTTTCGAGTGGCGTAGTATTTTCTCCGAGCCCCGCAGGGGCGAGAAAAAATACGGGACACTACAGTGTATTACCGTCTCATATTTTCCGCGTTCTCTTGACCAAATATGGTAAAATGGCGTAATAGTGGAATAATAAATGTTTTTCTAAACACTGTTTCTAGAGTGAACAATAACAATTATGCTGTAGTCCTAACCTATAAAATAACTTTAAAGTTAGCCCCAACCCTGTCATTGCAAATAGGTAAACTTATTATAGGGCGAGCAATTATCAAGCTAAATAGAGCAATCTGATTAGCTGGTTTCCGGTCGGGATTTTTTTGTACGGACCATTACCATGGAAACGGTCTGTATTTTCTCTCTCTCCTGGGAAATTCAGGTTGAGCGAAACACGAAAAGGTCTAAAAAAATGGAATTAAGTTTTTTCAAAACAACAGTACAATTGTAGCAAGCGGAATTTTGTTTTATATGTTAAAGGTTACTGTTCAAAGTTCGCTGATGGAAGTCGAAGATTACGGAACATTCACCAAGTGGAGAAGTGTTCGACCGCTCAAGGAGACGATGCCGTGTATTAACCAATTTACTAACCTCACTTACTCGGGGCTGTACTGGGGAACATTGGCCCTCGCGTTCGGTTAGTATGAGGTTAATAAACTATGGTTCCCATAAACATATAAATGATTGGCTGGAGATACGGAAAAAAAGTTGTCCACTGGTAGAGAAGTTATCTACCTCATGTCGAGCCCAATGTGGGTAAAAGAAATTGTGAGATATCTTAACATTTAAACGTCTTAATAACAAATGGACTTGTACAAAGGGATTAGCAATTATGGTGCGGTTGAAGATTGGGAAAATCGGAATTCCCTTTGGTCAAAGTTGCAATGATTCTAGCTACAAAAGTAACATCGTAAGTTACATCCGGTGTTTGCGTTTTCATTGCTATTGATACCAAGAGGCTTTTCTAGTACCTGTCACTTTTTGGCCCTCATCAGTTTCACAGTAAAGCAGCGTTTAACCCCAGCTCTAAGGCTGTAGCTTTATTGATAACGTGCGGAACTACTGCATAGTGTCAGAAGTTAAAGGAGACTGAATACCCCATGAAATCGCCCTGAGTGGCATTGAATACGCACAATATGCAATAGGATAGCAACAATCTCAAGGGAAAATGGCATTGCTTCAAACAACACGTGGAGTTAAATAATATGAACAACGTACCTGGGCATATAGATGACGGACACTTTACGCGATCATATTCGATGCCATAAGCGTTGACATTTCCACCGCATGACTTGACGTTGCCTGAGTGATAGCAGAACCGTTCGCGTTTTCTATAACACTTATTATCGCACGGTGTCCAACTCGACCACGTGGTCCATCCCAGGCTCTTTTCTGAAGAAAGTAAAATTAGAATAGGCCATTTCCGAGTTCCTGTCTGCCTCCTCTTCAAAGCGAGTCTAAGTGCGAAGTTTTTGTTCTGAAAATTAGTTTTCATTCATATGTAAAGAAGAACTAAATACCATCACAAAAACTTTGCACTTAGACTCGCTTTGAAGAGGAGGCGGATATGAACTCGGAAATGGCCTATTCTAAAGCCACGTTCGACTTTACGTTCGACGTTGTTTTTCTATTAGAGACTACAGAAAAAATCTTTAAAACTCTGTCAACAAATATCATAGCTCGGGAAGATAAAACTTCACGAATTAACCGCAGGTAAACGTTTAATCCCCGGATTAATTTAATAGCATCAGTGACAAATTTTTACTTAATTTTGGGGCGAAATTTAAGCGTTAATTTACAATTTCACATGTGAAATTACAATGTTGCCATGGTAACTTTACCTACAGTGCCAAAATGGCGTCTTATGAACGTAATTTGTTACCCATGATATTAATAGCTAATCAAATGGTATACTCGTGAAATTAGGGACCAATTTGACTTTCGTTTTGTCCAAAATAAAATCAAATAGTTTCCCAAGCCTAAAGGATAGGGAAATTATTTGATTTTGGACAAAGCGTGAGTGAAATTATTACCAAATCTCACTCGTCACCATTTGATTAACCATACTAACTCGCGCATGCGAAAACAAACTACATTAAACCGTTGCTAACCTTTACCTGCGCATTACAAACGATTACATAACAGAAAATAACACACAAATTTTTGCTCTCAGCTTACAAATCTACTGCGACCTTCACTTACAAACGGGATCGTAATGCACCAATCCTCACAACCAATCACCTTACTTTTCCCAATACCAATCACAACACAGACCAGAGCACCACTGCATTAGTTTGAATTTCCAGCCCTCTCTTAACTCTGAAGATGAGTTCCCCTCAGGTTGTCGAGACGTCAGTCACTGCCAACAGTCCTTCTCAGGACAACCTTTACGCCAGAAAATCAAATTCCATCGAGCTGCGCATTACTCTGTTTATTTCCATTTTTGAAAAAAACTTTTTTCAAGCCACACAAAGGTTTCTTCTCGGAATCCATGTGTTAGCTGTGGGGTGTATGAGATTTAATTTCCGTTCATTAAAATTAAGGAATTTACCGTTCGCCATAGATTTTATTGCAGGTATTGAACTTCTTGGGCTGAGTAGACCCCCTGTTCTAGTTTTAAAACTGCGTTAACAAGGTCCTTACCACTTTAACTCGCTGGCCATCCCACGATATGCTGAAAAATCTTTATACATCCTGCTAGGCTCCCTCATCACATTAATCAACTGTAAGTTTTTGTTACGCAAAAAATTGGCTTTTACCGCAAGTATCGTTCACAGTGCGAGCTTGACCGCGTTATTTAAGTGTCCCGACACTCAAACTTCATTATTCCAGAAACAGTCAAATTCTTAGCGCCGATAAATTAACAAATTGATTTCAGTTTTTCATGCGTCTGTCACGTTATTGATCATGAATTTCCTCATAATATTGTCAAAGTAGCTGTGGATCCACGAGGAGATAGCCGAGTGGATTCGCAGACTACAGACTACTTATGACGAAATTCATTGTCAATAACAGGACAGACATATGAAAAACTGACATCAATTTGTTTTTTACAATAACAAAAAGGCAGACGGGTCAAAATTAAGTCAAAACACGAGTAGAAGGCGAGACACAAATGCGAGAAACTTCAATCTGACGGGAGCAATATCGCGTCATTATCGCATAAATTATAAATACATGTGTCTATCCGCTTATTGACAATAAAAACAAGCCAATGAGCGCGCGAGAATTTTGCAGTCATTGTAAAACATATATTTTACGTCAACTGGCTGCCATTTTTCTTCTATTCCCACGGCCAAGATGGTGACATGCCTGGCTCTATCCGTGGGATGACGTCACAAGGTGTTTCCTAAATCATTGTTGCAATGCAAAGCAGTTTGTGACGTCATCTCAGGAATAGGCGCATGCTCACACTAGCTCGGCCTTCTGGTTTTTGTTAAACTAAATGCCCCCTTCATTCCAAAGTGAACACGGGAGAATCTTTCTGTGCTGGGTTAATAGATTTATTTCAGCAAAGAGAAATATTTGATGTTATGGGCACTTTCATTTTCGTCAGTTTTGGTAAATGAAGAGAGTTAAATAAAACAACTTACTTCTGCAGTCGTATAATGAATTGAGTTCCACAACATCTCTGTAACTAAGCAATCGCCCATTTGTGTTCCCGAGCTCCATGTTTTCATTTCCGAGGGCTACAATGGTTGGTCTTCCGTTTATAGTAAATGCTCTTCTATCGTAGTGCATGACTGACTGATAGTCATAGGACACTCCCAAATGGTCGATCGTTCTCCAGGAATATTTGTCAAATTGGTCAGCAAGGCCTGAAAGATAGCCGTAGAGTGGTTACTGTTCACTTTGACCTCAGGGTCTCGTTTTGAGCGCGTCAGATGGGCAACGCCAATACCAAAGTCCCTTGTATCTTTGGTAACATAACATATATAGTTCATATGAATGGACTGGTTTTGAAACTCTCGAAACTTCAATAGCAAGAACAGTACTGAAACACTGAAACACACTCCATGTTAATTTTTGTCTGTGACCATGCACAATCTCTTGTCCTCAGTTTCCAACTGAGTTTTGAATAAATTAATCGAAACTATTGATTGGAAAAAGGGTGTTGTTTGCGAATGGTCAGGACAAAGAAACCAGCCGACCTTCATAACCATCTCCATGTATTAACAATGGCTTACACGAGAAAAAGGAAGGTGGGAGGGCATATAATTAGTTAATCTATATTTTTGCCATTATCTGGCTTTTCTTTCATTAAGTCTTATTACTTTTGTAACCTGTCGAAACTGGATGAAATAAATAGAATGGAAAAAATGCAAAGAAAGAAAGAGGGAGGCTTAGCCCACTCACATATGACCAGACATCGACGTAATTAGATGCACAACGATTTTGATATATGTTACCGAGTGCCCCCAGTTGCTCTTCTCCCCAACGTCAAGATCACCCGTGTCTCGGAATACATGACAATTAACGTCACAAAGTGTCCCCCAAATGCTGCTCTTCAAGTAAAGAGAAACAGCTTCAGCTGTTAAAAATGCCGTTAGCTAACTTTTACCTTTACCTTGTCGGAAATAGGGATCAAATGCTTAGACTGTAAAAATTGGGTGTGCAAATTGGGTGTGTACATACATAGCCTCAACAGTCCATCACCTAAGAGGACGATTTACCCAAATCGGCCCAGTCCTCATCAGCGTCAGAAAAGTGTTTATTTTTAAACCAAGTCATGTGGGTAAATAAACTACAGACCAAATGTTGTACCCAATTCAAACCCTTAGGGCATAAAACGTTTTGTTCAGGTATCTCCATATCATTTAAAGTGCCACTACGATGAAAATTTTGCATGTCCTTTTTTCCTTTGATTTTGAAAATGGACGTACTAAATAGGTATCAGGCCAATTTTTACCTCAAAATTTCCACGGGAAGTATGATTATTGTAACGTGGTTTTTCGGTTTTCGCTGTCCGCCATTACTCGAACAGCAAATGACCGTGAGCGAGGAAAAGGGTTGGGTCTAGCTGGATCGCCTGGGGTCTGACGTCATACGCGCAACGCTCAAAATAAACGCGGCTAATTTCCTATGCCATCTATGAGATGTGAGAGATCGCCGAGTTGCTCTTTACTGATATTATATACATTACTCCTTGATCGACTTTTTCACTTTGTCAAAGGCCACGAAGCGATGCGCGTATGACGTCACGAGCCAAGTCTTGCGTGAAGAACCGCTTACAAAATAATCTCAGTCTCCTCCAATGCCGTCCGAGTAATGGCGGACAGATTTTTAGCGGTTTTTGGCTGGCTATTTCCCGAATTATCTCGCTTCTATCGTTCCAAATTTAAATGCATTGTATTATTGTGAACATGTTGACTTAATAGACCTTTTCGGCTTGTACATTTTGTTTTCCCAATACAGATCATGTGATAATACTCAGGAGGCTTGGTCCTTTGTTTTGTTCATTAAAAAGAGTGCATGCAGGCATATTCAAGCCTGCATGCCCTCGATCATTTTAATGAACAAAACAAAAGACCAAACCTCCTGAGTATTATCACGTGATCTGTATTGGGAAAACAAAATGTACAAGCCGAAAAGGTCAATTGACGTTGAAAAAATCCGAAAAGAAAACCAAAAATTTTCCACGTAGTAGCACTTTAAAGTGAATGCTACATCATAATGCAAAAACAATACACCAATAATCTTAACCCCAGGAGATTTGAATTGGGTACAATACTTGGTCTATTCTCGGTTTTCACATGACGTCACGACCACCATGTTGGTGCCCCTAAACAAAGAAAAAGCGGCCATGTTGGTGCCTCGACCAATCCTCCGGGAATTGAACTCTATTATTATGCAAACACTTCCATTTGTTTTCGTTGAAAAACATGCCTGTTGATCACGTGAGTGAAAACCAACAATTGTTTATTTGGCCGCAAAACTTGGTTTAAAAATGGACACTTTTCTGACGCTGATGGGGAAAAACCAGATACCAGATTCTTACTATTGGGTAATGGACTCTTGGTGACCCACATTCCCCAATCATTGCCTGACCAACCGAATTTCAACAAGACCTGAAAAAGGGACAAAATTCCATGTATGTGGTCGAAGTTCCAATTACCACCCTTACGTGGGCCCATTTCCATGATGGATTTCCTGGGATTTCTAAGGCCTTCCCAGGGAGGTCCAAGTTCCCTCAAAAAATTCGCTTGTGCTCCCTCGTTCCCGAAATTACTTCAAAAACTTGTTCTCCGCTTTTTGATACCTAAAATGGTTTATGTTTCCAAAGATGTTTTGCCATTGTTCCCCTGTACCCCAGTTCAAATTAGCTTAGTTCTCTTGTTCCCCAAAACCCCAAGGAGGGCCCTATTTCCAGCACTTCTATTAACCCTTTGATAGATAATTCTGTCGCATTTCTCAACACGTTTGTCCAGCGTACTAACGTTTAGATGTTCTTTTACGGCCGAAGGTATATATTTTGCGTCCAATCAGGTTTTTTTATTAGCGCCTAAACTCTCTTACCAGAGAAGTGAAAGGAAAGAAAGGAAAAGTAAAGGAAACGAACTTTATTTAATTGTCTAGTCTTCTAGCACTGGAGTACTAATTGGAGACACTGTAATTTGTGTAATTTGTATTTGAAATTAACAATTAATGCAAAACAAGAGAAACGTTGGTTTTTGAGGAGAGGAGAAAACCGGAGTACCCGGAGAAAACCTCACGGTGCAGAATAGAGAGCCAACAAAACTCAACCCACAAATGACGCCGAGTCTGGGAATCGAAACCAGGCCAGATTGGTGGGAGGCCAGTGCCCTCATGGCCAAGGCAGAATGTTCTCCCAACCAATTTGATGAAGAGGTGAGGAAGTTAGTGAGAAGTAAGAGACATGTATGAGAGAAGTTGGCGGAGATTGTGTATGAGGAAGTTTTGAGAAAGTTCGACCTGGATAAACAGCAATCACTAAGGAAGGAAAAAGAAAAAGCCTGGACAATCGAGAAGCAAAACCCAAATGGATGAGTTGAGGAAGGAGAAAAAGAGGCTCTCTTCATTAGTAACTTATTGCAAACTCTCTTACCAGGAAGAATGTTTTCCCAATAAATCTTGACAAACTTATCTCTGTCGCTTCTGGATTGTTCATGCAAGAAACCTAAGAATAAATACAATTTAAAACTAGAGGAGGATGACCAAAATTTATAACGTTGCTAATTAACTCGGATGGAAATATAAATGTTACATGAATGGACATTATTTGGACTATTAATGCAAAGCAATTTCTTACGCCATCTCAAGAATAGGCGCATGCCCACACTAGCTCGACCGTTGGAAAACTCTAACAAGCTTTCAAATTGTTCTAAGCAATAGACCAAATATCCTAAAGCAATGTTGTACCCAATTCAAGATTTCCCGGGGTTAAGATTCGTATGATATTTGCATTATAATGTAGCATTTACATTTAAATGATATGGAAAAACTGGAACAAAACTTCTTATTCCCAAAGCGGTCAGTGTAAAAAGCAGACTGCAGACAAGGGATAAAATGCAAACTAAGGTTATTTGACAATTATTCCATTAGCGCGCGTTGGATATCAGATGATAAATAGCCAACGAGGCGCGTAGCTCCGAGTTGGCTATAACCACATCATATCCAACAAGCGCGAATGGAATCATTGTTGTATTAAAGTTCTTAAACTCCAAAAGTTTGGATGTACGAAGTACGGGCGAAAAAAACGAGAAAATCCGAGCGAAATCGAAAAAACTTGATGAAGATGCGACGTTGTGTAATACCTGTTTGTCAGACGCAGGCTCATCACAAAAACATTTCTTACCTTTTCGCGTACTTCTAAGCGTCGGAATTGATCCACACTTTCCACAAAAAAGGTTTTTTTTTTGGCTTTATTCAGAGAGAAATTTCGCTTCCCAGCGAAAAAAGAAAAAAATAGCTTAACAACGCTTAGCGCAATCATTTGCCATATAAAGTCAAACAAAGGTATATGAGCTGATAACCGAGATTGAGAGAACCAATCAGAGCACGAGAAATGCATTAACCGAGGTTGAAAATTCAATAAAGTGATCTAACTGTTGAAAAAGCCCAAACCCTTTAGAAGTGCCAACCTTAGGCCTAATTAGGTATAAAACAATATTTAGGCTTACCTATTAGCACTTCTAAAGGGTTCGGGCTTTTTCAACAATTACATGATAACCTTAGTCTGCATTTTGCCCATGGTCTGCAGTCTGCAATTTACACGAACCAATTCCCAAAGGGATTGAATTGGGGTACAACATTTAGATAGCCGATTTGGTCTGTTCCTTTCAAAGCACCATCAGAGATTATCTGGTCTATAGCATTCAAATTTTCAGAGATAGCTCATTAAGCAAATGAACTTTCAATGTTCAGTACTTTATTGAAGTTTTGAATCTGACGTCACGGCGGCCATGTTAGTGTACAGAACAATGCAGCAAAATGTCTTTTGGGAATTTGACTCAATTATCATTCAAAACTTGCAGGGCCATTTTCTATTGTTTTGTAACCAACATGGTCGTTTCACCACGCGGATGCAAACCAAGAATTCTTGGCTGACTGATTAGAAAACGATAACCTTGTGCAAATGATGAAAAAAAAAAGCAAAGATTGCCTTTTTTTCTATTTTCACCAATCCCATCATACAGTTCATTTTGGGGGTTGTCTGAATTATTACCACACACGGGGCAAAATTACTGAATGCTGATTGGCTGAGACGGAGGGCATTTTTTCTTAATCGCGAGGGCAATTTCGGTGATGAAGAGGGCATGA
>OX421453.1:34544086-34556586 GCA_949126865.1 Montipora capitata | reverse complement strand
AATCAATTTCTGAGCCAGGAAACTCGATTTGCATCAGGCCTACTTCAATATTTGATTTTTTAATCGCTAACCGGAATAGCACTTTGGTCATCTTTTCGAGTTCCTACTTCGTGACTCCCAAAACACCTCGGTCGTGTAGAACAATACCAATACCACATGCGCGCCCGTTTAAGTAATACCGATACCACCTTGCGCGTCCGGTTAAACAAATTGAGATTAATTCCCCGTACAATATCTACCAATTTATATACATTTACCTTTTTTACGCGGGGACTTATAGGTTGCCTCCTCGCGTTTTGGCTGCTGGGGCAACTACATTTTCAATATTTATTTGTTTGGCTGTTTCTTCTCTCGACTTTGTAACATTATGAAGTAGAGAGAAGTACTAACCAACACTTAATTATAATAATTTATTTTGTTAATATTTAACTATACGAACAAGAAGTGATTTCGAAAAACATTTGACTATAAAAAATTGCGATAAAACATTTCTTAAAATCATTTTAAGATTAAAAAATTGCTAACAACACTGGATTGCTCCTACACTTCCAAAGTCACACGGATAAACGCTATAAAGACAATTTATTAAAAACAATGATACATCGTGCCTATGCCTTGTCGTCTACAACAGAGGCTTTCAATGCAGAATGTGCCAAGTTGCGCTCTATATTTAGTCGCCTTGACTATCCAATATGTCTTATTGATTCTGCCATTAACAATTTTCTTTTTCGAAATGCTTCAGTGAACACAGCAGAAAGTAACAATGACGATAGTAGAATAGTAAGAATTAGTCTTCCATTTAAAGATCAAGTGGCCGCTAATGCGGTTCGTAAGCAGTTACGCGATCTTAGCCATAAGATTGGCCCTACTTTGCAGCCAGTTTTCGTGAGTAAGAAATTGGGGCAAGATCTCAAAGCCAAAGAAACGAAACCGTCAATTGTGAATAAGCAGTGTGTTGTTTATCATTTTTCATGTGATCTGTGTGACGCAGATTATGTCGGGTACACAGCCCGACACCTTCATCAACGCATTCCTGAGCACAAAAATTCGGCAATCGGTAGACATTTCTTAGAAGCTCACGGTAACAACAACCTTTTGAAAGAAGACCAATTCACAGTTTTAAGAAAGTGCCAGAGCAAATTTGACTGTCTAGTATTTGAAATGCTCTTCATCAAGAATCTGAAGCCTAATTTAAATACCCAGACGGACTCCATTCGTGCGAAACTTTTTGTTTAATATTTTCTTTAATTTTCTATTATTTACTCATGTTACAGCTTTTAATCAGCTATTGGTTTTTTTTAGTATTTGTAGACCTAAACTCACTCAAATATTTTGACTTGATAATGACGTTTAGCTAACGTCGAAACGTCGTCGCTTTTTAGCAAATCTTTTAGCAATTTTTTAATCTTAAAATGATTTTAAGAAATGTTTTATCGCAATTTTTTATAGTCAAATAATATTTAACTATAATTATTATTATTAATTATTACTTAAGTATGATTATTATATTATTACGTAATTGTTATAATCTACCAGCAAGATCTTAAATGATGTTAACATATAACCCAAGAATTCCAGTGGAAATTATGGATGTCCTTGTCAGGATTTTACAAAAAATATTCTTTTTCGACGGATTATGCATCTTTATTCGTACCATAACTACAAAACGTTTCCGTAGCATCATACTGCAGTTTAAGTTGTGTTCTCAAAACTAACTTAAATTCTGACAAATCAACTGGCAAAAAGTTGCCTGATTGTATTTCGAACTGATGTCCTGACTTCTTTGATCTTCCAGCAGTAAAGAATCGGATTGAGTGAAGAGTTTAGAAAAACCAAAGTCGATGTATTGAATACTGCAACTTTAAGGGAGGGTGAATCTGGGAAAAGATTCAACATTACCAAAATTGTAAAATGTGGCACATAACAAACGGCCAATGCCAACTGCACCCAAAGTACACTTAACACTGTCCTCCGGTATCGAGCTATTCTAAGAGCAACCCGTTGGCTTGGTAGGCCGTGATCGATGTGACCTTGTGTTTGTCGTTGATTGTTCCGGCGAAGAGTGAGTAATATCTTGGAGTAATTACCGAATATGGAAACTGAGCAGACAATTATACCGGTCAAAGCAAACCACAAGCTTAGATGAAAATTCCAAATGTACACTATCGGAATAGCGATGGACACAAACCAAGAGAGAATGATCGCGAGCTTGATTCGCTTCGTGCTGACAACGTGTCGGTATCTCATCCCCAACAACAGGGCGAGAAGTCTGTCTAAGCTTATGAGGGTCATCGTGATCAAAGACGCAGCACACAAGCAATAGCTTGTCATCAGAGAAGCTTGCCCCATGTACATACATAACTTCCATCTTTTCTTTACAGTTGAGATAAGGTACACATGCACAGCGGTGACAGGTTCAGCAACGATACCAACACAAAGATCGGTAATCGCTAAGCTACTAAAGAGCAACTTCGTCGTCGGATAAAGTGTTGACACATCTTTAAGAGAGAGTAAGATCAGAGAATTTCCCACAATGGCGGTAATGGCCAAGATGATGTAAAGCACAGCAGTTATGAACAGCTCGTGTCGAACGTTTTCACTCATTTCAGTTGAGCACGATAGAAATGAAGTTGACATTGATACCATCTTTAAGTTAGTTAAGGAAAACCAAATTAGTATCTCTGGACTGACTAATCACAACCGAATGAACGAACTGAACGAATCAAAATTGAAATAAAGCGTGCCTCAAGTGTAGACGTCAACAGAATTAACATTAGAGGGAATATTCTTCATTTTGTTTGTTGGTTTAAGTCTTAAACCAGGTCTTGCAGAAGGGGTACAACCCACTGCTACTACTAAGGACTTTATATATACGACGGCGAGTCGACGAAACCGTCAGCTTAAAATACAATCGTTTGCACCATCATCGTAATTCTTTCGCGATTTCACGTCATTCTTTCCCAGAGCACGACCAACATATAACAATATATTCCAAAATATAACTTTTTAAGCTGACGTAAAAATGTGTGCTAAAATGCATGCAGCACGTGCAGCACGTGCAGCACGATTATTTTTCATCTTTTAACCTATGAGTTTCTTGTTTTGTGGCGTTGAAGTTGTAGTAGTCATCGTCGTTTCGAAAACTCACTAATGACACAGAAGAACAAAGTTCACGAGTGCATCTCTCTGGTAATGGCTATGTTGATTAATGCTATATTTTGGCAACTACCCCCATTCGCCCATTCGCCTCAGGGCGATTTTTACTAAATTGAAGTTCCGAAACTAAATGATCGCATTTGAATAACAAAGGGAATAAAACAGAAGCAAAACAGACTGAAATATGTAATCTTGAAGTAAATGTGACAAGAGAGTGGCGGAAAGAAATAGTTTTTTTTTTTTTTTTTAATGAGGCACCATAAAAAAAATATATTCTTAAAAATCTCTACATGGAAAAAAACAAAAAACAATTTCACGTTTTATTGGGAAATTCAAGAACATAAATGGCATAATTCCTAATGCGCCGGCATTACGTTTCATCCACAAAACAACCACAGTTTAGCACAGTCTTACTCTAGCTATCAGAAACTCTTCCCCAACCCACCCTCCAATTTTGCAAGTTTGTGAGGCCTAGTTATAGAGGTTCGTCTGAAGTCCACAGAGAAAGCCATGTTTTTCACCTTCACGGAATTTTTGTTAGTTTCTTATTACTTTTAATTATTCATTATTAATACTCTAACTTGCTCCCGCAACATCATCCTTTTAATCATTATACAATAACTACATCTTGTGCACTGTAAATAGATAATACTGAAGCTGTGTTTACATTAAAGCCGAAACGTGATTAGAGTTAACATGTTTCAAGGAAACATGTTTCGCATAAACCTGTTTGTTCACATCACATGTCGCTTTTAAACACGTTTCATGCATGGTTGTATAATTTATGCTGTCTCGTGGTACTCATACATTTTTTACACTTCAGCTGCAGAATGGAACTGGAAATGTCTTTAACAGTTGCATTCATTCGTTGGTTTAGTGTCAATTTTCAAGCCCTTCGGAGGAGGAGGGCTATGCAACGTTTAACGAGGAGACTGCATTTGCGCCTTCTTCGGTAAAAGATATTCCGTTTTCCACAAGCTCAGCAATCGCCGATCAAGTTGCCGTTGTATTTCTTCGTCGGCCCATATTGCAACTAGACATTTGGCCTCATAATAGCCCCAATTTTGGTTCTTTTGAACACTCGCCTCCTCTCCGGATCCATCCGCCATTTTGAACGTGTTTGGTCTGATCATGATTGACACTATCTCGCGAGGTGTTTCAATCATGCTCAGAAAAATCATGTTTCAACCACGATTCGCGCAATGCACTGTCTGATGTGAACACTTTTCATAACGAAACATGTTTCATTCGTGATCAGACTAATCATGTTTCGGCCTAGTGGGCACACAGTGTAAATAACTCACACATGGCATCAAGCTGTCACAAAAATATTATTTTGCGACAGAAGATGCACTTTAATGTCCTAGGAACTAGGAAAATTGTTCGATTGTGCCGATGAAGAGTTAGGACGACTTTACAACACGAAAAGGGTGCCGTGACTGAACAGACTGCCACGCCCTTCAAAGCAAGCAAGAAGTTAAAATTCCAAGAGAAGACAGTCGCAACGTCAAAGGACAAGAGCCCCAAGAGAATGACCCTTATCCAAGACTCGCGTTATAGTGACAATTTGTCTGTGGCTGTCTGTATCCTCGACAACAGGGTCACAAGTCTGTCAAAGCTTATGACGGCCAGCCATCGTGATTATACACGAAGCACACAAATTTAACAATAGCTTGGAATAGCAGAAACCTTTCCATTAAGAGAGGTCTTCTTTTACAGTCGCGATACGATATATACCTACAGTGGTAAGAGGTTCTGAAACGATACCAAAACGAATGAAGTGTTGACACATTTTAAGGAGGGACTTTTCACAATGGCGGCAATGAATAAAATAATGTCCAGCGCAGCTGACACAAGCTGCTTGCTTTCAATTTTATTACACTTTTTTTTCAGGCCGTACATTACACTACGGCCTTGAAACTCAGTCAGTAAGAGGCATGTATTAATATAAGCCGTTTCCTTTTAAGCCACGAAAATACAACTTGGTTTTCATAGCCATAGAGCTTGCCAACAAGAATACAAAGCTGAAATTAATAGCTCTATAACCGATCACAACCGCATTGCACTAATCAAAATTCGAACAAATGAAAGTTTCTCAAAGCGCAGAAAAATGCACGATTAGGTCTATTTGTTTTGTTACTTTTGATGGAAAAGCCAGCTTACGCGAGAATTTGAGATCAAGTTAAAAGCGTCATAGTTTTCGACACTCAACACTATACAGGATTAACGATTAAATTCTCTTTAAGTTAGAGAGCAAGAGAAAAAAAAACATATATATAGATACTGATGAAATCCTAGGATTTTCCTTTCTCTAAAAAATAATATCTTCAACGCGCACTTGGGGATAAGAATTTCATCTTTTTTTGATGATATCTAGCACTCGTTCGCACAGCTATCAGCACTCGAAGGTACAACTGGCATCCCTGCACGGTCATAAACAGCAAGGAAGGTATATCCTCTATAACAGCAAGGCAGCTGGCATGACAAATCAATTTCAACTCGGTAAACATTAAATAGCATTTCACAGTATTGGTTTCGTCACCGAAATATAAATTTACGCAAATCAATGGAGGCAGCATCACGAAAAAGCTACTTTGAGAATTAAGAAGACTACTGAGCTAACCGTTATAAATATCGGAATAAATCATCGGCAAAGTTATACGTATATAAAATTCGCTTCGACGGATATAAACAATATTATAACGCTTTTCGTACAGTTCGGCAGTACATTAAAAAAAAATTAACTTTCTCACCACCTGTTCAAGAGAAGCGATAATCTTTTCAGTTGTTTGATATATAAAAAGACTTTATCTTAAGTTGACGCTCTTTTGATCTAATTCATTACCGACATGAAAAAACTATATACAAACAGTGTTCATGGAAGTTGCTGCAATTTTTCGCGCGCTTGCGATAATATTCCCATGAGTCACTGAACTCTATGAACTCTCACTGAAAGACGGACGTAAGTAATGTTCTTAGTGGTGTAATGGCTGTTCGCCTCAATGTTTTGAAATTGTTGTCTAATTTATAGCTTGTGTTTGTTGGTTTTCGTTTCCCAGTTTTTCAAACCACGATACAAATCGTGCTTTAAATCGTGCTTCTCAAGCGAGCTTCGCAAACGTACGTTTCACCTGTGCTTATCCACCGTATATCATGAAGCAAGTTATAAGACCGTTTATTATATCTCTCAGATATTGCGCGCTTTATGATTGGCTAATTTAGCGGCCGTATTCTACCGTACGGCCAGCTGTACAGCCTGTGAATCTCTAGCAAGTTTGTTATGTCGTTTATGTTACATAAACTTGTTAAACTGAGTGAATAATGCTAGCAATTATTTCAAAGAGCCAAGAAGATCTATTAGTTTTTTGGCTTTGACGTGGCAATCTTTGTGGCAGTTGAACCTTCCGCTTGACTTCAATTAGTTTCCTTTCTCGCGTGTCTGATTACAGCAGAGGATATTATGATAAATATCTTACTACTTACCTCGTTTTCCCGGCACGTACTGTAAAATTTCGGATCTACGTGTTTTTTGCCCCATTGATTCGAGCTTGTGACGTCATAAATCAACGGGAAAAAACTCGGTCTCCAATTTTACAGCACGGACTTCGAACTCGGGTTAGTAAGAGGTTTGTACTATCATCGTTTTACACGAGTATTCAAGCATGTATGTTTTAAAAAATTCCCTGTGAGTTCTAAAAACACTATCGTTGCTTTAATCTTCTTGTGCGCCCACACCGCTTGAAAAGCACTGTTTTGGAGGCGGTGTGGCGAAGCGGTTAGCGGGCTTGCCTTGAGATCCGGGACATCCCGCGTTCAAGTCCCGTTCTGACCACTCCTTGAATTTCATCCTGGTAGTCCGTGTTGCAACTTTGCGGCTGCACGCGTAAAGAGTCAACTGACCTCTTTAGCTTGTACGTTTTGTTTTCCCTTTTCAGACCACGTGATGTCACTCCAGTTTCTTTCAAATGTCGTCTTATGCTAGCCTCGTACTTATGTACGTTTAATGACTTATGAAAAAACAAAAGGAGAATTCCCTTGAGAACATCACGTGATCTAAAATGGGAAAAAATGTACAAGCTGAAGAGGTCAATTGGGTTGTCTCCGGCTTCAGTTGGAGTTCTTAAATGTTATTGTTCTGCTCTGTTGTTCCGTTGATTGTGTTTCATTGGCCGAAAAAAAAAAACCCTTTGGGGAGTGGTCAATTAGTACGTACGGTCGTTCAACCAGTTGTCTACAACTACTCTCTATCTGCTCCATCACCAAACTTCGCTGCACCGGTAGCTCTACCTTTCGAGTCACTAAAGACTTAACATTTTTAATTGCTGTTGAAATGCGTTTTTGAGCAACTGATGGTCGTCGCCATCGAAGGCAACTCAAGGAGTTTCAAAGGGAGACTACATTCACGAAGGATTCAGGGCATAAAAGCCCATTTTTGCCAATAAATTGAAGAAGGGCTTGAAACAAATGTTTAGATTTGAAGTGAGGGTACAGTGGGACAAAAGAGAGAAGTGATCCTCGCAATTATCACGGCGATTTAAACAATTGCCTCTATATTATAGGCACCTGAAAAATTCTGGTGGCTGCAACGGAATTCCAACCCGTGACTTCTGCAATGCTAGTGCAATACTCTACCAACTGAGCTATGAAGCCAATCAGTTGAGAGCAAGTCACTTTGTTGGGCTCATGTGTTCCCGTGAAGGAATCTCGATAAATAAAAGAAATGTTTATACTTGAAGTGAGTTACAGACGTAAAGGGAGAAATCATCCTCGCACTTATCAAGAAAATTATAGACAATCAAAGAATTCACGTGGCTCCTCTGCGATGCCGTCGCAGCAAATTTCCCTTTCGTAAACGGTCGTTGCCATTTCTCAGAACGGTCGTTGCCATTTGAAACGGTCGATGCCATTTATAACGGTCGACTACACACTTCACTTCAAAGAAAATTAAAAGAAATAAACTAAGAAAAAATATTAACAAAAATTAAGACCAAAAAGGAAAAAAAAACTGGAGGAAAAGAGCCCTTCTTAGCGCTCACCCTAAACAGAACCCTAACCCGAACCCTAATTCATATGACCAGCGAGACACAACTCCCAGTAACCGCAACCTTTTGAGTTCTTAGACCTAATGAGTGTAATTCAGAGCTAAAAAATGGCATGGACCGTTTCAAATGGCAACGACCGTTTACGAAAGGGAAATAGGCGCCGGCGCAATGCTCTACCAATTGAGGAATGAGGCTCCTCAGTTGGAAGTATACCCTGGATTCCAGAGGTTATTTTCTCGCTATAAAAAGAGCGACTAAAGAGCGAGTCGCGAAGTGGCGAGACTCGCTATTCCGACGCTCTAAGAGAGAAAACAACCTCTGGCATCCAGGGAAGCAAGTCAATTTGTTGAAATCATGTTGAAATCACGTGAAACGACTCGATAAAATAAATTGAGAGAAGTGATCCTCGTACTTATCTGGAAAATTTAAGAAACTGTATCATATAGACACCTAAACATTTCAGACGACCTCAATGGAAGTTGAACCCATAAACTCTAGGATGCCGGTGAAATGCCCTACCAACTGAACTACACAGCTCCTCAGTTGGAAGCAGGTCAATTTGTTGGACTCATGAGCCCGGAAGGGGGGATCACAAATAAAAGGGACTGGGGCGCTCGTCGGAAATTTTGAAAACAACGCCGAAGAGGTATCAAGATCCTGTCTTGTGGGCCTGGCATGAATTTTGTTTTCACCCTAAGAGGTACCAAATTTTGGGTTTTAATTAAACAAAATTAAAAATTAGTTACCTGTCGAATGTCTCCTGTCATATTTTTGGGCTCAATACTCTAAAAGGTACCGCTAAGGCTTCCGCTGTGGACCTTGAGGCTGAACACCCTAAGAGGTACCAAAACCGCTTTTTAACCCCTAAAAGGTACGACGAGCACCCCCGTCCTTTTTCTATGGGAGTCCCTCCCCCTCGGGTTCATGAGTTCCGTGAAAGGACTTGATTATAGAGAGTAAGCTTACATAGTTAAAGCGGAACCCCGATTTTACGATTTCGATTTTACGATGTTTCCGATTTATGATTTTTATAAGCTTAACCTCCATCCCAGACATCAGCACTGCACTGATGAGGCCCAGAAGGCCGAAACAGTACTGTCTGCAGTTAGTTATATATATATATATATATATATATATATATATATATATATATATATATATATATATATATATATATAATTAACGATCAACATTCCATGTCCCGTCAAAAGTTACAGTAAATTGTATGGAGAAGAATCCCGACTTAACGATATTCCATTCAACGATATTCCTAGTTTTGCGATGGAAATCTACCGACCCAACCATAAATTTTTTCCCCTTAAAACGTTATAACTGATATCACATACCGAAAAAGAGTGAGAAGCACGTAGCAATTACACAATGTTTTATTTAGCTACTGTAATCCTTTGTCCCTAAAAGCACAAGACTAGCGTCCTGTAAACAGCTTGTCATACTAAGAGTTATTTGACATCTAAGCCGCTCTGTCACCCTTGTCCTCCTTTTAGTAGGCTGCGTAGCAGGCGTATAAAGGGGAGGGGGTAGGGGAGGAGGAAGATCGGCTAAAATGGTGGAGTGGGCACCCCCTCCCCTCTCCCTTTTATACGCCTGCTACGCAAGCTATCATTTTAGTAGCTCCCTCCGCTTGTTTCACTTAAATAGCCTGTGTGGCCGGCGACACTTAAACGGCTTTTTGAATATTGCTTTTAGGCCAATGCCTTTGTTTCTTCCTTTTCCAAAAACGAAACATGAAGGCCACTGTACATAAACATGACACGGTACGTGGGATGGCTAAGATACGTTGCACAAACTGTGGAAGAACTTGATGATTTGTTTCGGTTCTCGTAATTGTGATCATTTGCCCTTTGCAATTAAATTAAATACATACAGTACAGGTATAATCATGTACGTTGCGGAGACTTATTGATTTTATTGACTGCACGTGGAAAAATTAATTACAGTATTACAGTAGAACCCGATTTTACGATATTTTAGTTGCTTTACCGTCATATCGTTAAATCATTTACAACGATATCCCCATTTAACGATATGGTTTTGCTGTCCCCTTGCGATATCGTAAAACCGAGGTTCCACCCAGACTGTACTTAGCAAAAAAGCATCTACAACATGTTTTACTGTTAAGATTTGCCTGCATGCAATCGTTTTCTTTTAGGAATAGGGTGATTTGTAAAGATGGCCGCATCCTCAAATAAGCGCTGCCTCAGAGTGAGCATGCGCAAAATAAGGGACAACAAAGGAGTATTATTTTACATACCCGTCATTGTTATTGAAGCTGATGTAGTTCCTTTGACGTCCGTTATAATGCCTAAACCTGAGGCAAGTCTTCCCTTCAATTTCTCTAATGGCCTTGAGTACGTTTAATCGTATATGACCTTTAATGAAAAAAGGGCCTGTCAGATGGAGAGAGTTGCATAATCGTGTCAACAGAAAATACATATGCCACGAAAAGGAATCAAGACAAACGAAAAGCTCCTCCCTCCCTCCCTTCCTAACATACTAGATGCCAGTTACTAGATATGTCCAGAAATGCACCCTTGCTTTTCTCGCCACAACATCACTCGTGTCTCGTGTCTAGCCCGCAAGGGCTACGGGTCAATAGCCCACGAGGCGAAGCCGAATGGGCTATTGACCCGTAACCCTTGAGGGCGAAGGGTCTAACTGTTTTAGTATCACCCAACTAGTCGGACAGAAAAGGCAATAATAAAGTTAAGAAATGCAAGTTGAAGAGATATTTATTTGGGAATAAAACGAAAGAAAGCGTCACGCTTTTCACTACTCGAGGACAATTACTAATAGTCCTCCAGTAGCGTAGCCAATCAAAATGCAGGATTTGCATTAGTCCACTAGTTGGGTGATACTAAAGACAATTAACGTCACACCCACATGCTGTTTCTCAAGTATATATAAACTGCTGCATTTAGCTTGACGCTAACATTTACGGCCCTAAGTAACCTTATTGTTAGAAATAGGGAGGAAATGTTTGGACTTAAAGGTGATTTCCAGTCCGTACTGCACAGTCTCAGCATCCCAATGTTTGTGAGTCTCACTCGTTGCAATTGAATTCGAATCGATGTTATTCGTTACGAACCATATGGTTGCCGAAATGTATCAATATTCGATGTCGCGTATATGCGTTTGATAGTTTTCACATATTGACAACAACAATCAAATATAATTAAGTTTGTTCAGTACATTCGATAAACTTGTAGCAAAATTCGATAAATTCGCCTTGATACGCATTCGATTCTCTCCTCCATTTATGAAACAATTCAAGCAATATTCATTCGATGATTCCAGCAAAATTCATTCGATATTCAAGAAACATTCATTCAGTGATTCAAACAAAATTCGTTCGATAATGCACGTGACCTATTATCCTTATTTGGATAGAAGGCTTGGCTACTGAGTTTACAAAATGGCGGAACAAATTGAATGGCAGCCTTTGTCGCTAAGCCTGCTCAATTTACTGGATAAATGTGAAATAGATTCTGAAGAGGTAACCTATCCTATCGCAGCCAATGTATTTAATGGCGTTGAAATGGCTCTTTCTGTTATTCTTGTCATGGCAGATACTATTAATGATGAACGACAGTCTTTGATATTACCGCGGCCCGACGCAATGCAGTGTTGTCAGGATCCACTCTTGTTAGACTTGAACTTACTCCGTCACCTTAAACTCGTAGTCCCAGGGATCTTAGGTGCCCAATTAGGTACGACTGACCTGTGGTGGGTCAATGCCGGGAAATATAGTCTTCTATAACGTGATCAAGTTCTACATCAGTTATGTCTGAAAACTTGCTAAGACCTTCAAGACCATGATCGGTCACACGGCTGTGAATCGTAGAACGAGAAACATTTAGCATTTTAGCAATGCGAGTCCAAGTGAACCCAAGCCCTCTCAATTCTTCCAAAATAGCTGGTGGTATATCGAAGGATGGTCTCCCACGTCCGCTCCTTTTACAAGACGTCTTGCCTAAATCCACAGCATTGGTTTTCCTTCTCTCAGTCTCAGCAAGTTGTTGCCACCAATATCGATGAATTTCGCAAAAACACTCACCAAGCTCAAGAAACAAAGACTGTCGTTCATCATTAATAGTATCTGCCATGACAAGAATAACAGAAAGTGCCATTTCAACGCCATTAAATACATTGACTGCGATAGGATTGGTTACCTCTTCACATAGTTAATAGAGGGAAATGCTTATAAAACGCGACTAATTTCTTTGTTGTAGGTTTTCGTTCTCTTTTTTCGCCTTGACCGTGCACAAAACACAATAGTTGTTT
>OX421453.1:34534086-34539086 GCA_949126865.1 Montipora capitata | reverse complement strand
TGCCGTCATCTCCTAAATGACGACGTGAAATGACCAAATTCAAGGCTCTGTGGAGGACGTTAGTACATGACGAGGAATTTTCAGTTCTCTCTCCACGCTTCCAACCCACTCATACCAGTTTAATTCCTCAACAGTGACAACACATTTCAGTTTAACGCGAAACGACATGAAATAGTTTCGTACTGATATGAATAACGCGAACTCGTATTGAAGTTCTCATAGCCGTCGTCGTCCTCGTTTCGTAAGCTCCCTAGTACTAGGACGAGAACGACTACGAGTACGAGATTTTCTCCTAGAACAACAGTGAGCGCGCCCGAACCAGCGTCATTTTGGCGGGAAAAACGTGATGCCGTCGTCATTTTAGCACGAGGTTTTGCCAAAATGTCGTCTGTCAAAACAAGTCAACAACACGGTAGCAGTTTTGGCATTTTTCGATCAGCAAAAAGGCCCCGTTACCAGAGATAAGAATAACTGGGCAACCTACACTGCTAAAAAAAAGAGTAAGATTAATCCTACGGGTTATAAATTTGCTAAGTATTTTCGCCAAAAACGGGCAGTCAAAACTCGTACTCGTTCTCGTCCTCGTCCTAGAATCTAAAGGTCTCTAATCCCTAATTTAAGATGTAAGCGACAATTGCTGAAATTGAGCAGGTGAGTGCGAGGATCACTTCAATCTTTCATTTTATGAATGTATTGTATTGTGTAGTGTATTAAGCGTAGTCTGATGATGATGATGGTGATGATAAAAAAAATAGCAAACAAAAAGGCGAAAAGTGGACGTGATATTTGTTGGGATCATAAAATTTACAATTTCCTCGATTGTGATCGATAAAAAAAAAAACTCCTATTTTCCACTAATTCACTTGCAAAGTTGTTATCGGAAGCTTCAATAAGCCAATCACATTCAAAGTTGTAGTTTAAATCAACCAATCACAGACTTGGTTTCAATCACCATAGAAACAGTGTACAGACTCCTAAATTGGGCCTTGCTTTCTTTCTTTCAGAGCAACATTAAACTATTGATGCCTCCTTTGTCAGTCTTTTAATGCGACGGTTCCCTTTCTTTCATAAATTGACTCGTCTTCTTTTTTCGAAATTTTTAATTTTATGATTAATTGGTAAGAGGACTTCGTATGGTCCAGTTTGGTCTGTAATCATACGAGTGATAACAAATTGGACAACCGCGCAGCGGGAGTCCGATTTATAAACAGGTTGCGAAAATTTGCACAAGAACAGAGCACATCCAGAAGATCGCATTGCCAGGAACTGCAAGATTACCGAGAAGAGTATTTGAGATATGAATGGAACTGGCCGGACCCACGCGATCCGTGGTTACTTGTTGTAGCACGCCCACAAGGGAACTTTCCCGTTTACTATGAAACCAATTTCGTTTGCAGATAAAGATAATAATAATAATAATAATAATAATAATAATAATAATAATAATAATAATAATAATAATAATAATAATAATAAGTATTGATGATGATGATGATGATGATGATGATAATGATGATGATGATGATAATAATAATAATATAGATAACATAACTAAACTTTCGCATTTTGCCTTGTACCTCGATTCGCTTCCTCTATTTCTTGATACGCGCTTCTTCCCCGTGAATCCACATTGCCAGATACTTGACGTTTCTTCCTATTATGCGCCATATTGACAGCCAAGATACGGCCATGAACGGTCTCATATTCTGTAAAAAGAAATATGAAATATATAAAACAATCGCTAAAGTTTCCAGTTACGGACGGGCAAATGTTCCTTTCCAAGGGACGTTTTTGTTTCCGTTGTTGCCGTCATTACTAAAACTCTTACACGGTAGCATGGAACATGACAGCGCCCTATCATAGCCTGCGTGGAAAGTGTTCTTGTTCGAACGAAGAACTTCGTCCATTCTCGCCGTGCAACTTTTTTGCCCTGATTTTCGCGCCGTCAGGATACCAAAAAATCCCACTTCGGAGGCTTTGCTGTCTTCGTTCGCAGACGCACGCTGATATAGGCAGGCCACCTTAGCCAGCCCATGTCAGTCTGTAAGTGATCTCACCCAACCAACTTACCCTAAAAAAATATGCACAAACGACCTTCACACCAAAGTTCACTTCAAGAAATCAGTACTAATTCATGACCGAAGCAACCAATCAAGTAACAGATAAACGTCACGTGCATAAGCTTTAAAAACGGATAAAACACTCCTGGTTAAAACTATTTGTATAAAGCATACTAATAAGGCATAGATTGTTTTTCTTGTATTCTTACGTTTTCCTCTCACAATTTGAACCTTTGTTTGGAGTCCAGACGGACACGCTTTTTGTGAAATGTTTTTGCATCCGTAAACTCGCAGGTCGTGTTTTATCGGGTCTAAAATCCTCTCTGCTTTGCCTCATGGTTTAAAACCTGATAAATCACTCCTGCTCGTTGAATAAACAGTACTATTTGGTGTTCATTAGCGATGCAAGCACAATCGCTAGCAAACGTAACTTATGCTAGTGAAAACGAACGTCGACATAAGCATCAAAATCAACCACGGCATCCGTCAATTTCTCAGACGCGGGGAATCTGTAACGAGTGTTTTAATTGGCCGGACGTAGCAAATTTCCTTGTGCTTATGCTGCGTTTCGTTTTCAAACGACGGAAGCGAACGCAAGCATGAAGCTTTAGTTAGTTCCCACTAGCGACATAACGATCATAATCATAATCATAAGCACGAACATAACGCTGTTATGTCGCTTATGTCTTAGTGGGAATGTCCAGAAACATAATCATAATCATAAGAAAATGATCGACCATTTTCTTATGATTATGATTATGGCTTTGACTATGACTATGTCGCTTTTCTTTGCAATGGAACGCGAAAATCATAACGACATAATGAGAAACATAATGACGCAACGGGGTCATTGTGTTTTGGCCAATTAAAGTCTAGGACCAGTACTTTCGGGTCGGTTCATTTTCAAGATGGCGGCCAGCTTCGAGGAAAAGCTTTACGTTTTTAGAGCGGCCGTTCCCACTAGAACATTAGAAGCTTATGTTTATGTTTATGATTATGATATGCTTATGAGCCTTATGTCGCCAGTGGGAACTAAGCTTAAGCGCAAGCACAAGGAAAAGGAAAACGTTTGATCCTTACGCTTGCAATTACGTTTGTGCTTATGCTTGCGTTAAGCCCGTTTTCACGGTGAAATAAGCGCTCTTATGCTTTCGCTTGTGCTTGCGTCGCTAGTGAATACCAGGCTTTAGGGATTTGGATGGTTCTGCAATGCAACTTTTTTCAAAGATAATTCATGCAAAACAATGCAGTATTGCCACCGGAGCAAATGAGACCTCACATAGAACAACAATTTCAAAATACCCACAGCTACACAAACTCAAAGGAACGTTTTCATTCTCTGGCATCTGGTACATCCCTCCGAGGACTTTTGTGTTTATCAGGATTGGTATCCCATTTCAAGTGATTAGTCATAGTTCTAGTGAATTTAGAAAGCTCGTTGGCACAAAGCAGGTAAGTGCACTCACCACCCCAACTACGAACGGGACAAGGCTTCAGCAGACAAACAAGGATAGTAGAAAAACGTTTTTTATCTCAAAGTAAATTGAATGTATTGACCGCGCGCGTTCTCTTTATCACAGCACTTTGAGGACGCATTTTGTCGCTTGGTTTATCTGAATAATACACTTCGCTTTCCACCAATCTGTCTCAGTGGAGGCCTTCATTGTTGGCAATTTCTTCAGCTAACACGAATCTGCAGCTTGACATCTTCTTTGTTAATGAAAACAACATTTGCAGCGATAGGGCGTGACATACGGCCTAGGCTGATATTTCCCTCACCAGTGTTTTCATTTGATTTTCTTTGAGTCAGTAAATAATGGCGTCTGATGCGAATTCTTTTTCTGTGATACCTTCTTCTCGATCCTTCCAAGACAATCATTTACACACTGACTCGCGGTTAAAGTGTTATCCTATACTTCTCATTCATCCGACACAGTCATCAAAACATCTGATTTCTTCATTAAAAATTTCTCAAACGCGTGCTAAAACTTATTCATATGGCACTCAATACACCACTTTCAAATGCCTGACGACCAAAGAGCAAAGACTTCGAAAAAGGCCACCAAAATATCGAATAAAATTTCGAAAATGGCTCCTTAAAAGTACCCTTGCAGAGTCTGACACTTAATATGAAATACAACGGTTCATTTTCTCTAGGTCTTCTTTTACAGAGAAAATAGGTCTGGAAATAAAATTGGACAATTTAGCCACGGCAAGATACTAGAAAATTATGGGTGACCAAAGCACAAAACAGCACATATATTCTTTGCAAAAAGGCCAATCTTCAAAGCAACACGCTCAATTTTTCCGAGACGGCCAAATAAAACAAACACTTTAACACTGAGTGTTGATGTCTGGGCTGGATAGAGGAATCCTTTTGTGGCAAGGAAATACTTTGTTATTAGGACTGGAAATTGTAAACTTTCTCAAGACTCAGGATCAGTTACCTTTTTAGGGTTGTTGGCGGAGTGTATAGTTGAGAGATGCAATTGATTGCATCAAGGATGTTATGAATTAAGATAACTGTACCTCGTTTGGTTATCTCTTCAATTTCAGCATTAAAATCATGCTCCGCTGCCCGTCTGACTGAAGAAAAATAACAAAAACAAAAGAAAGCCAGATGACATTTATCTTGAGGAAAAAAACCACCTTAAGATAATGGTGCTGTGATGTCAATGGGTGTCAGAGAGCTTTTTATTACCTAGATACTGATGAAATACTGTAGAAGTTTTTCACTGCACGCAGCGAAGATATGTTTTATTGCCATGGTAATTAACTCGAATAGCCAATAAAAAGCGATCTTCTGGCCCCTTCCGCCTTGTAAGATACTGTCGTGCCGCAAATAGAGGATATTACATGACCGCGCGAAGATACAAATTTTATCTTCGAGTGCTAACAGAATCTCTCATGAGTGAGCGCAGTGAACGAGTGCGAGATATT
>OX421453.1:34526586-34529086 GCA_949126865.1 Montipora capitata | reverse complement strand
CCTGCGGCGTCCAACATGTCATCTCTTTACAATTTTATCCCCTTTATTATTTTTGTTGCCAGCTGATAAAACAATTGGAAACGGCGTATTTATATTGAGGAACTACTCTCAAAATGATAAATAAATAATTCTTTTCAAGAGATACTCCGGGCGTTCTTGTAAAAAAAAATGGTGCAGTCATTGTTTTTCAACTAATTCAAGATAATTTATTTTGTTTGACAAGGACGGGACAAACCATAAGTCGTTCCCCTGAGACTACCATAGACCGGTCAGGTGGCAAATTGCGAAGGGACTGAAATAGAACAGAATACACGATACACAATGCACATGTTTTGTTGACAAACGACGAGAAATATTCATTGCTTTTCTTTAAAGGGAGTTTGGAGAATTTCATGGACGATACAACACTTCACATCAATTCAGTCCGTCACTACATATATTTACCCATGAAAGTTCAGCGCATTTTTCTTTCATGTTCCGCCGTCATAGGTCTCCGATTTCCTTTTGTTTTTACTCCACTTGATGAATGATTTTTGTCTTTTAAATAGGTAGCACTGTCTCATTTGGAAAAATTCAATAGCACGTAAAAGCCTTATTGAGAAGTACTGTACTGCACTCTTTTGCACTAATCCATCATGACACACATACATAATTGACCACTCCTTAGGGCCGATTTACACGGTACGACTTTGTCGCATGCGACAACGGCTTACGACAGGCCCACGACATGATTTACGATTGTTGTGTACGTCAGAAAAAATGTCGTAGCATTTTAAAACATGTTTTAAAACGTTGCGACAATCGTAAGTCATGTCGTAGGCCTGTCGTGAGCTTGTCGCATGCGACAAAATCGTATCGTGTAAATCGACCCTTATAGGGGCTTTCGAAGGCCAGTGAAACACAGTCAACGATAAGAATCCCAAATGCCTCTAGGCAATATAAGTGCCGGTGACAAGTTTAACCAGGGACAACCAGGATCCACGTCAAAGAGTGATCATGCAGAGTGGATCCTGAAGCCGCAATCTCCGGATCTCGAGACAAGTGTCCTAACCAGATCTAATTAACCACTGTGCCGCACTGCCCAGACAAATGCACAACGGTTTCCAAGCTAATGTAACGCTGGCTCCAATTGTAGAACACAAGACTGTCTATCGGTTTAAAATAACCACATCTGATTAAGATGTGAATGTACCTCTAGACAGCGAAATTTCGATATGGATATTTTCGATTTTACAACAATCGTCAACGGAAAGCAATATTTCTTAGCAAACATCCATGACATGCTGAAAATCCTAATTGGCGGAGACAGTCATGCAGTAGCCTCTTTGCACACGAAGCATCTAAATTGGTGTACAGTTCAACCCAACTTCTTGTGTACTGTCAGTAAACTAAGTGAAAGAATAGCGATGTTTCTCGTGACGTCACGCATTGTTATTAATATGGCAACCAGAACCTAATTGGCTGTTGAAACAATCACTTCTTTTGTTCTGTGGTTTGCAAATTTGAATATCAAAAGAAATGACTAATCAATCAGACCAATCAGATATATTGTTCGAGGGACTCTGCAACTCAGGTATGAAACGTTATGAAACATATGTTCCCTTAGAAGAAAAAATAGGGTACGCACTCAATTATTATTGGAGGGGTGGGGTGGGGGGTACAAAACATCACGCAAGATTGCGTGTGAGAGCAGCAAAGACAACCCGCGTGACGTCACGATATTGAAAGAAGTGAATGTTTAAAGTGCAGACCATAGACGACAGATAGCAGTGATCCTCGCACTTTACACCTGGCCCGGAAAGGGTGGGGGGGGGGGGGGGGGGGTACTCCCTTATAAGGGCTTAATGGGGACGTGCGGCCAGCCAGGGTATGTTTTTCGGGATTTTTGTCTTGAACAGGGTATCGAATTTATCCCTTTTTGTCTTAATCAGGGTATTTTGTCTTAAACTGGGTTATTAAATGTCTTAAACAGGGTATCATAAAATCGGAATTCTGTCTTAATTAAACAGAGTAGGAAAATCAGCGATATTTGTCTTAAACAAGGTCAGGGTATGAGGGGCCGCGCCGCACCTCCCCGGGATACCTGGACAATTTTAGCAATTGTCTCTTATAGACACCTGAAACATGTAGGACCTTCATTCATTAGTCTTACGGTCAGATAAATAAAGTTCGCTTACCTTTTATTTACTGTGCATTCTCGGGTGATTTGATGGTTTTCTTCCTCTCATTCCAGCCATGCCCCACCAAACGTTCGTAAGTCTTAAATGATCTTTTAACCTGGATGCATTAACATAGTTCTACCACATCAGCTGTGATAACATCATCTGTTCTTTGGAACTATTTATCAGTGAAATACTAGTTTGTTTGAGTTCACCAAAAACATCTGCAGACAGAGAAACTATCTTGTTACGTCACTGTCGGTATATTGATACTTATAAACAAAAGATTAATCGAGTTGGAGAGCATGAAAGTCGATAATTGAAACGCGTTGCTAGACTGC
>OX421453.1:34486586-34521586 GCA_949126865.1 Montipora capitata | reverse complement strand
CGAAAAATGGGCAGTGATTCTATCGGCACCAAAGCTCTGCCAAGTACGTTTTTAAATAAAAACCTTTAGTATATAGTAAAACAGTGTATAGCGTTGAACGCGCGCGCTGATTGGCTACCCAAACTCCGGCTATCCTTTGTTAGTATATACTGAAACAGTGGATAGCGTTGAACTCGCGCACTGATTGGCTCGTCAAACTCCGGATATCCTGTGCTATTTACCTCCGAGCAACTCAGGAAAAAATGGCGTCCCGATTTGCATCCCTGACAAGTGAAGAAAACATCCAAATTAATTTTTTTGTGGTGTATATTATCTCACTGTTTGAGTATATACTAAAACAACTATTCACCTCAGTGTCGGTGGCTAGCGTTGGATATTTATTTTCCTCAGTGCCGGTGGCTAGCGTTGGATATTTGCCTCACCGCTTCGCGGGTCTGTAAATATCCACCGCCAGCCTCCTCCACTTCGGTGAATAGTTGTTAACTATTCACCTACGAGCAATTCGCGCGCAATTTTTGCCCGAATTTTTTTTTAAGCTTTGCAGGAATAAATGAGTTAAAATCATCTTTTTGTGCTAAATTATCTCACTGTTTTAGTATATACTAAAACAACTATTCACCTCAGTGTCGGTAGCTAGTGGTGGGTATTTACCGAACCGCGAACCACCACTAGCCACCTCCACTTCGGTGAATAGTTGCTAAATATTACATACATACATACATACATACTTAATTGACCACTCCCCATAGGGGCTTTTCAGGGCCAATGAAACACAACAAAACGACGGAACAGAACAACGACAATTGTTAAGAATCCCAACCGGCCGGAGGCAAACCAGTTGGCTAGTTACAAGTGCAGCTGGGAAGTTGAACCAGGGACAACCAGGATCAAATTCATCGAGTGGTCAGAGCGGGTCTTGAACCCGGGATCTCCGGTTCTCAAGGGAAGCGCCCTAACCACTGGGCCACACTGCCTCCTACTATTCAAGAGGGAAAATTACGGTTCGGACTACAGCGTTGATCTTTGGTGTTGTTTGTTTCTTAAACTTAAAATTTACTTATAGAGGTTATTTTACTTTTCCCTCACGAACAATCACGCACAAGAAGGATGAATCTTCTTCGAAGATTTTGAAACGACTACATTACATTTCGTATGAATTTTGTTACTCCTACAAGTATGATGCAACTTTGTAATAAGCTAAAATGCTATTTCATAGCCAATTAAAAAACAGAATTTAAAAAAAAGTATTCGTACAACGGTATTCAATTCCCGGAGGATTACTATGGTACATCATCATGGCCGCCATTTCTTTGCTTTAGAACATGGCTGCCGTGACGTCATGTGAAAACGCTCTATACCCATGCATCCATTTTCGAATGCGATGCGATATATCTAGAATCCTTGATCAATTAAACAAACAGTTGATTCTGAGCAAGCACATGAGGGAAAAATCTCTTCAAACCTGATGAGGGTGCTCAGAGCTAGACACTCTGACACACTAGTACCCTGATCTAAAGGTGGCTGATGTCACTTGTGATGTATACGTGAATATTTATTGTTAAATTATACTTATAGGACTGCAGATGAAGCCAGATTCTTCCCAGCATAACCGCCTTTAAGTCAAACGTTAAAATTAAGTATGAAAAAGAAAAAGTCATGTGTCTTAAAGGGACATGGCACTTCAACAAAAAAATAACTTTAAATATCAGGAAATAACCTTTTCAGTCAAATCAGTATAATATTTCTTCAAAGAAAGCGTTTGTATCCGAAATAAATCAGTCTTAGAATCGCGTATTTTTGTTTTCAAATTTCGCGGCCGCCGCCATCTTGAATAATTGTGACGTAAACGGTTGCCCTATTGTTATTAGACAAAAGCTCTTTGTGTCAGAATAGTAGGGCAACCGTACATCATAATTATTCGAGATGGCGGGGCCCCCGAAATTTGAAAGGGAAATTAAGTGATTTTACAATTCAGTTTTTCTGATATGAACCCCCTTTTTTAAACAAATTTCGAACAAATTTGTTTGGAAATATTATTTTCTTCGGTTTAAACTCTTCTATAGTAAGAGTGGAGGTTTCCTTTAAAACTAATAGCATAGAAAAATTTAAAAAAAAGGAGTGGACTCTGTCTCCTTGTTTCCTACGGTAAACTGTGTTCTAGTTGTACCCAATATCATAAGACAAAATGAGGTGAGTATGAAAACGAAGTCAACTCCAGCCTCATTCTCATTCAAAAAACAGGTAGACTGGCACAAAATAATCCAATTTCGATATATTAAAATTCAGTGCTAAACAAAAGGCATCATCTCCAGCTTCTGGGGAATATCAATCCTTATATTTATTCCCCAGAGCCTCGAGATGATGCCTTTTGTTTAGGACTGAATTTTAATATATCGAAATTGGTCTATAGGAGGTTTTCACGTGACGTCATCGATCTCTCATTAGCTTCTTTTGTTCGTCCACCAAAAGTCGTACATTTCTCTATTGTCATTGATGTCCCTAGAGGTTGCTTGAAAACGTCCTATTAGGCCTATTGAATTGAGAGCAGGATTCTAAAGTTTCAAAGGTTTATCACTTCTTCAGCCAGGTCTTTCCGCCCTACAGACCCATGTCTTAATGCTTCACATAGCACGGCGTAAGTTGCATAAGAGCCATTATTCTCTTTCCATCTTAACAGCACCCTAAGTGCCTTGTTAGCCCACTCTTCTTTACCCTTGTCAAATCCTTTGATTTCCCCCTCAGTGAAACCCAGACAACGGGCAAGAGGTTCCCAGTACGTGAGATTCTCTGACAGCCACACCAATCTCTCTCGGGAGGGTGTTTCTCTTTCTGAAAAGAAGTATGACATACAATTATCGATGATTCAATTGAACTTATTCAGTGCTGCAGATAAACGAGTGCTTTCGAATGTATTCTGCACAGCAACGCTCAGCGTGAGTGAAGATCTCCGAAGAAATATTCCTTCATTGTGAACGAGCGAACAAAATTGGTGCGGAAGCAAACTGCTTTCCCTTCACTGTTTACTCTTGTCCAATTTTCGCGCGGGTAGAATGCGTTCTTTACCTCCTAAGTGGGCTTTATTCGTACGCGAACGCTTGTCAGGAAGTTTAACAAACGAATGAAACCGGCTAAGGCTACGACAACGCCACATATCAAGTACATCATCAGATAAAGAGAAACATTAATCGTGCTCCGCGTGAAGCACGCACTTTAGAATACAGAGTATACTTTTGCTGTACTCTGCATAACATCAACGAGATATCCACAAACTTAATCGAGGTTTTAACGACAAATTGGGCGTAGAAGTGCAAACATTTCATTCCATATTTTTACTGTAACACCGCCCACAATGTACGACATAAACGAGATGGAATAATCGTGAACGATTTAGGATTGTAAAAAGGTACATTTTTAAGTGACGCTTTCGTTGACGTCGCCGATGCAGGATACAGGGAGTTTTAGCATCGACGAAGCTAATTTCGCTTTTGTAAACAAGCGATCCCATGTGTGACGGTCGATGCCATTCTTAGTAACCAAGCCTTTTTATTCGGTTAGAATGCGTGCAGCACGTGCAGCACGAATATTTTAAATTCCTCTTTTAACCAATAATATAATTGTTTTGCAGTGTTGTCGTTGCTGTTGCCGTAGTCCTTTCGTTAACTCCCTGTTCCGTGTGGTTTGTTATAATATATAAAATACATTAATGATATTTTGAAACAATCCCTTAATCTTTTCACCAACAAAATACAACCGGCAAAGAATACTCCTGATTCAAGATCAATTACTGAAAAGAAAGCTTTTTTTCAATCTCGCCGGTGCCACAACGAGTGGAGCCGGATTCAAGAATAAACACTTTCTGCCGTTGTTAGGGACTTGAAGATCTACGACGCGGTCGTAAACGAGAACGCCACAAAACAACATCATTGGTTAAAAGAGGAAAACTAATCTTGTTGCACGTGCGCCAAGCATTTTAGCACACATTCGTTCTGTACGCTGGACCAACGACGTGCAATCCCCAACTTTTAGGGACCTTAAGATCTACGACTTCAACAAAAACGTCTCCTCGAAATATCACTTTGCTTTATCATAATTCTTTCGCGGTTATTCTATCTCGTTCACGTCTTACAATTTGGGCGAAGTATCGTAAAAATAAATTGATACGAGCAGTTACAACGTGAAAATAGAGAATGAAAGATTCTCTATTGCATGCTCGCGTTGTCGTCAAAACCTCAAATTTGGTAATTTCACGTCGTCCTTATGCAGAGTACCGCAAGAATCCGTCCTGGGCCTAACTCTGAAACCGCTCGTTCCAATTTATTTTTAATATACTTTGCCCACATTACCTATAATTTCCGGCGAGTTTGTTGTGCATGGCCTTGTAGAAACCTCTGGATATGGACTGGAATTGTTTTCCAAATTCCCACAGCCGGGTGAGACCTTCAACAGTTTTGCTGTCAGAGTTGCATTTTCTGAAGTAAACAGATAGACTAATTAGGCAAAATCTTTTGTGTGATTCCTTTATAAAAATAACGAACAAACTGCGGTTATAAACATAACAAGATAACGCATGTAAAACTTTTTATGAACTTGACGTTTCGTATTCTCCAACATGTATCTTCAGAAGTAACGGTTACCTAAAGTACAATTGAATTTAAACATGAAGACTAATACCAAATAAGGAAAGTAATGACAATGAAAATAAACAGATCTAGACCTAGTTAAATCTGCTTGAAAAAATATAAATGTCTAGTAGAGAAGAAGTTTCTCACTGCCAACATTTTCATTAAGCGCTGGTTTTAACTCGTGAATCAACAAGGTTTCCTTAATTTTACAATGTATATAAGACTGTCCAGTGGCTTAAACGTCAAAGTGATCCCATTTAATCCCGTGGCCTGTTGGGGTCATATGATCAGCAATGGCAGAAGAATGGCTGTTACTTGTCAGCGCTCTGAAATGTTCCGTTTTCCCGTCTTGTAATCGACAACTTACCTTGCATAAAAAAAAAAAAAATCGTCATATTTTGCCCGGCTCAAAAAACCAAGTATCACGATATTTGATAATGATAAAAATAAGTATGTCTCTCTGGAGCGTAAAGAGTTTGTGAAATATCTTGGAATCTTTATTGGCCAAATTCTAACCTGAAAACACCATATTGATCATGTAGCTTTTAAAATTAGTCGATATGTAGGTTCATTATCCAAATTGCGTCATCATGTTCCAACCCATACACTTATAACCATTTACCGCTCTCTTATTTCAACACATTAAACCTATGGCTTGTTAGCCTGGGGCCAAGCCTGTAAGTCTCACCAAGCCTGTAAGTCTTACAAAAACGTGCCCTTAGATTTTTTTACTTATCTGATTTCAAATAACACGCAGTGCCTTTATTTATCGAAGCCGGTGCTTTACCATTGAAGTTTTCCTTTTTTAAGATCACAAATCTACACAGATCACAGATCTAAGATCTACTCTTCGATATTTTAATTTCTGAAGACCCTTACTTGGAAACTAGCCATATTATTCACATAATAAAGCATTTTGCCAAATGATATTGGTCTTAAAAATCAAGAGATAATATTAATTCAATTAATTTACTTTAAATGCATTTACTGAAATTCAATTCCGTATCACTGCTTTTCCTATTCATCTTAACTTGATATTTGTGATAACCTTCATCTAGAGCGGTAAACCTTTTTGCTAAAATTGAATCTTAAGATTATCAGAAATCCATTAACTAGAATCTCAATCTGCATTCCAGTGTTGTACCTCACATCCTTATATTAGAAACATTCAGTGGATATTGTACATTGACATTGTTCCTAAATACTAAATATTTTATTTCGTAATCTCTGTCATTTTAAATATATCAATTAACTATTTTATCTTTGGTGCACCCAACTCTATTAGCTTTGCTAAAATTGGGTGGACAAACTTTTCCTTGTTAACTAGTATTGTATGTAATAAACGTTGTCGTTGTTGTTAAATATTACGAAAATAACAAACATAGCGAAAATATCAAATGAAGCAAGCGACAGCAGCAAAAATAACAACTGTTTAAGACGTACAAGGAGGGACCCCACAAAAATAACGAAAATATCGCGAAATTATCAATCCAAGCAAGAGAGAGGCAGAGACGGGGTCTTCAATCTCCATCGCCAGCTACATGTGAATTTTCCTACCTGACAATTTTTTGTAAAAGCCGCAGATCTTCAAAACACGGGAAAATGCTCAACTGTGGCAAATTAACGCTCAAACATTGACACTCAGACAAGACGAAACTTGAGAAAAGTTTGAACGACTTTTGTCCAGGATTGTAGACAATCAGAACACGTGGAAAGCACTATTCACTTGTGTGGTATAATACCAATAAATATTACTGTCACAATTATTTATATTGTTGGCACCTCCTCTTTTCCCTCCTCAACCCAAAGGACCAGAAAAGCACACCTATACAGTAGGTAGGGTTAACAGGGCTTGCGCTAAATAATAGCTAAAAGAACATAAAACCAAAGCACAAATAAGTACAATACCATTAACCATTTTCCGCAGTTTCTTTACAAGATTTGCACACTGTTCCTTCCAACTGAACTTTTCTGCATAAAATTTTCTTATCCAGGTCATCTCATGAAGTCGCTTTTGATGTTTAGCTCTGACATTATCAATTTTTTTTGCCCACGTGGCAGGATCATTTGAACGAACTATGCATGTGTCTCCAAAGTCAATCTCTTCTAACGCTCTTGCAAATCCTGAATTACCTCCCACAAGAATTGGTAAACCGGCTGATAGGGCTTCAAGGGCTACAAGACCAAATCCCTCTGATTTTGAAGGCATGATGACAAGATCGACTTCGCAAAAGAGATCCTTTATTTTTTCCCGGCTCTGTACAAATTTTCTAACTGTCAGCTGCTCATCAGTAATTCCAAGGTTGAGAAGTCTCCTCCTGACCTCATCCTGCTTCCTATCAGGGGCACCCACAAACAGAAGATAATAACGTTTTCCTTTCAGGCGTTGATCAGCAAATGCCTTAACAGCAATGTCATATCCCTTCAGCTCAAAGTCCTCACAATCTCCTCGCCCACACAACAACACAATAAAATCATCATCACTCTCAACTTTGGCCTTTTGCCCCAAAGCCCCAAATTCCCTATCAAATAGACCCGGAATTATTTCAAAAATATCCCCATCCTTCTTACACCCTTGCAAATAGGACGAGTAAGCCTTTTTAAGTCTTGGTCCCACTGGAACAACAAGGTCAGCAGATTTGCAAAGACCAACCTCATCCCAGTGCTTCTGCTCACCCCTTGAAGTAGGATTATCATAACCTTTGTATTTGCTGAGATCTTCTGGAGCAGTATGCACCGTGTGCACCCATTTACAATTTTGGAACTGTGGAGAACGTTTTATGACCGTAACTGCCCGGCCAATTTTCACACCATGGCCAAAAACAACATCTATTTTGTGATCTTGGGGTGGGAAGCCCAACCAGTCAAGAGGTTCACTGAAGCCTGGTGGTTGTTTTGCATCAAGAACATTGATTCCAAACTTTTGGGCTGCCTCTTTGTCTTTATCTTTGCATGCACCCTCTGGGACCAACACAGCAACTCTGACATTCGCCTGTTGTGACAGATGAATTGCAAGCTCTCTGTTAAATGTTGACAAACCCCCAGCAAATGAATTCCATTCACTCCCTAAGAGAGTAATGTCCAGTGCTTCCTTGCTTTGGCGAAAAATCTCCTTTTCTTCAACAGATAGTCCTTGTGACATGATTTCAATTCCAACTGACAGACAACTGAAATGGTTTACAAGACAAACACTGAGTATTAACAGCAATTACCATATTTTACAGCCAAATGTTCATCCTGGTGCTTAGTAGCTAGTGAATGGGCAATTGACGAATGATGTATATGTCCAGAAATGCACATAATTAGATGCACGCGGATTTCAATAAGCGTCACGAAGTGTCCCCTTGCTCTTCTCCCCAACTTCAACATCACTCATGTCACAGAATATGGACAAAAAATGTCACAAAGTGTCCCCAAAATGCTGCTTTTAAGTAAAGATTAACTGCTGCATTTACCCAAAGCTGAAAATAATGCTAACCTTTATCCTTACCTTGTTGTTGAAAATAGGTAGCAATTGCCTAGACTTAAAGGGACACTTCGTGTCGGATGTCAAAATTAAACGTGCATCTAATTAGGTGCATTTCTGGACATAAGTGAATGATGTTTGCACAAATTTGCCTTTATTACGTTATAGACTGCACAAGCAAAGAATGGAACGGGTATTGTATTGAATATTATCCGACCAACGCGAAGGTCAACGCCACAGTCAATGAGTCAGCCCACATGTCTCCAACACATCACCGACAAATTCACTAGACCACACTGACGTGTTGACCAACACGTTGACCGACTCGCGGCCAAGGGATCGGACGACACATGACCAACAATGGCAAAACAATCCCGATCCAGATAGTGGCGCGCACACAAACACTGTGGAAGGCTTGTGGGAACTGGTTAAGAGAGAGCTGAATTCAATGTGTGGCACCCTGTACCAACACGTGCCAAGCTACTTGGAGGAATTTACCTGGTTCAGGAACTTTGCTGGAGCCAGATCATTCGATCAGCTGTCGCAAGACATTGATCGCTGAACAGTTTCTGGTACAGTGAAGGAAACGAGTCAACAAAACGGCTCCCTCAGGGGCCACCACTGTGAAATAAATAAAAGTCAGTGATCAATAAAGAGAACTCTTTTAATAACGTTTTAAGAAGTTTTCTCTCTTAATGCGCTGGTTATTCATTACCCGATTCAATTCCATTAGCGTGTGTGTCCACTTCCAATGATTGGCACGACTAAACAAAACCATTTAACATGTATTTGAGGGGACTGGGTCAAGGTAGCGAGAACTCATGGGAATTGGGCTGAGTTAAGAAAACAAAATGGCGTCGACAGCGTTGAACATAAAAATTGCTTATTTTCAGCTCCGATATGACAAAGTTTAACAATTGCCCGCATGTTACGCAGGGTGATAAGCAAGTTTAAAAGGTTCTTAAAAAGAACAAAGCCAACACGTCGCCGACACTGTCGCCCGACGCGTTGACCGACGTGTTGTTTGGGATCGGATTCGTTA
Organism: Montipora capitata; assembly: GCA_949126865.1. Classification (NCBI taxonomy): domain Eukaryota; kingdom Metazoa; phylum Cnidaria; class Anthozoa; order Scleractinia; family Acroporidae; genus Montipora; species Montipora capitata. Next base: position 34,512,456 of record OX421453.1, on the reverse strand, counting down.
CGATTACCCGAGTATGGGACAAATATGTTATTTTCATCACAACTCTTTATCATTATCCAAACATGGAGCTTTAAAGGGTAAAATAAAACACTGACCAACAGTTTTAACTTGATATAAACGAGCACAGAAAGTCCAACTAATATTTCATTAAAAAAGTGTAGGTATCCCCTACCAAACCAATACATGTATCCTGACGTAGTGAGCAGGTGCAAAATTAGCGCACATAATACGCGTAAACGCCTTTTTTTTAACGTAAAATTGCGTATCGTACACGCGTTTGTTCCTTTGTTATTCATAGTCTTAATTTTGCTTTTCCTGTCATTGTTTACGTAGACAAAAGAGGTGATTTAGACGACAAAATACTCTGCCATAAACACTCATCTATTAAGTAACACTATTTACGACGCTCTTTTTCCTACGAACCAAGTTCTTAAAGTTGTTTTTGTCACGTGTTGGCAAGCGTGCTTGGCCTCACTGTCACGCTGAAAATTCACGCCAAAAATTATTCTTTACTGTTGTATTTACAGCAAAACGACTGAAGCTGCAAAACTGGCTAAATTGCAGAGTACACCCCAACACTAGCTATTCTGCGTGGATCTTGCAAATGGCTACGCTGAAATGCGTTCGATATAACAATATTCACACATGGCCACGAGGTTTTATGGTTAAATTTGAATATTACTTTGTTTAGAAATCTCCTTGAGACTTTTAAGACAAAGATAACAGAACTGAGCCGTGAAATCTGACCATAACGTCTCGTAGCCATGCCTGAATATTGATATAACGAACTCCATCTCGGCCTATTGCTCTCTTAACTACAGTTATTAGGCCTTAAGGCACTGATTTCAAACTAGTTAGTTTTCAGTTATTGTGGTGCTTATCAACAGTTATTAAGGCTCAAGTAACTTCGTTGAATTATGAATAAATTACATCGGAGTAGCCGCGTAGACACGTAGCCACTTTCCCAAGAAATTGAGTGAATTATGACTAAATTACATCGGAGTAGCTGCTTAGACGAGTAGCCACCTTCCTGAGAACTTGAGTGAATTATGAATGAAGTACAACGGAATTGCTGCGAAGATGCGTAGCCATCTTCCAGAGAACTTGAGTGAATTCTGAAAAAATTACAACGGAGTAGATGCGTTGACGCTTAGCCACCTTCCAGAGAACTTGAGTGAATTATGACTAAATTACAACGGAGTAGCTGCGTAGACGCGTAGCCACCTTCCAGAGAACTTGAGTGAATTATAAATTTTTTAGAACTCGAGAAACAGCGAAGACGTTTTGCTGGCTGAACCGTTTAGCTAGAGATGCGGGGTATTTTGCAATTTCTCCGCACAATTATCAGCCTTAAATGTTGAATTTTTGCACAAAACTGCTAATGCCTTTGCTGAAGAGTTGTATATTTATGTTTACGAGTAACAGATACGCTGGCCTTGGACACCAAAGTTATTTGTATTTTTTTCACGTATTGTTAAGCGCAACTCTTTACTTTTGTATTTGCATAAAAAAACGACAGAATGCACAAAATAGTCCTGCAAAATAGTGATGATGAATGTCTGTACTAAACTGTTATTGATGAGCCCTTTGGTCATAAGTCGTGTTTTTAAGTTTACGATTAATGGATGCCCCGGTCCGTAGTTTGTTCATTATCGCTGTCAAACGCCTGGTTAAAAATGCTCATACCCGAAGGCAAAATGCAAGAAAAATATGCTGATAAGAGCTCTTGATTCTCAAATTATCATAAGCAATTAATTTCCAACGGAAGGAAGTGGTATCCATCACGTTTCCTTGCGAAATAGCAACTACTTTACAGATCTTCACTGATCCTTTGCGTCACAGGAGAAATCATCACTATGAAGCGGAAGTAACTTGAGGGACACTACTTCCAAAAAAAAAAACCTTACCAAAATGAAAATTAGTGGAGCTAGATATGCCTTCTAGGATAGCCTTGACAATCCCTGCTAGGTTTTCATCGGCTTTGCCAAGGGATAAGCACGGTTTTATGCCAGTTACACTCAATCCTGGTGCCTACGAGAACTTCAAATTCAGCTTCTTGCTCAAACCACTGGCGTTAGCCGCCAAGCTCTGGGGACGAGAGGTGGCTCATTCTCGTCCCCAGAACCGCCCGGTCCTCTTAGTTGGCAAGAATGACATGGTTTTGGCAAGTACCATATAAAGCAATCAAGTGGCAGAACTAAATTCCTTGGGAATGACGGCTCTCCGGTGCAAAATTCCAAAGACATACAAGACGCTTCTTGTTGTGTGGCCGGAGAATCGGAAGCAACCTTTGGATGGTTTCATGGTCTACTTTGGTAGCGTTTTGCATTCAACAGCATGACTCTTCATGATCATTTACTATGGTTCCACCAGCGGCTAAGCCGTTCTCCATCTCCTAAAATTCATCTAGGAAAACTGGTCACTATTTTTAAAAATATTTTAAGATTTCGTTATCTTAGGAGCACACGGATTTCATACATGGTCTAAACATGGCTCGTTGTTTTCCACAACTCATACTATCATCGCTCGGAAAATATGTGCGAGAATTTTTCCAAACTTATCTTTCCTATCAGATGGCTAAACAGGCTTCCCAGCCTGGCAAGCATTTCCAAATTTATCTTCAAACTCTGCATTAACCTACATGTAGCCGTACCCTCCCCCTAAAGGAAAAACGGGACGAGGAAAGCTGGCCCAAATCGTGTTCCCTAACGTCACGCATTTAGCAAGAAAATAGATAATGCTTTCTCATTGGTCACTTACCTCTTGGTTGTTTAACCAGGTCATTTGATGTCCGTCGGAAGTTTACAGACAATTTGGTATAGAAACTTTGTGCAAAGTTGCATTTCAAAAATTGCTCCTAAGTCAAATTGAAATAACTGGACTTTGAACCCTCACCAAGGTGGCGGAAAAAAAATTTCCCAAGGGATATTGACGAGATCTTATTTTCTCTACGCAGCTGTTGGCCCGTAGATGGTAACGGAATGAAAATGCTGACTGAGTATTAATTAACCCAACTTCTTTCTACGCATTTTTTCCGACAAAAGAAAAGCCTGCGTAGCTGGCAGAATATTTTATTGCAGGAGAGGCAATCTGGCATTCGTGGAATAGCATTGAAATGTATATATTGATTACTTCATGGTTGGTGAGTGCGTACGATTTTTATTCACGAGTTGTGACATTCTCGTCACCAGAGCCTCGGGTTGACCCACGGATCTGGGAAACTCTATGTAGGAGAACATGCGTCGTAGGGTTCTCATAGCCAAAAATTGGCTATTTGAATCTTACGGCGCCTGCTCACTCCTCGTGCTAACATGAATGCACCAGTAACAGACGCTTTGGATTGTTCTTCACGAAAACCAATGACAAGACACTTTGCTTCAGGGTTCCCCAGGGCTCTGAAAAATGTAATACATCACCTCTTCTTTTTTCAAGGTATTCAATTTGGAAATAACTTAAAATTGTAAGCGCTAATAATGATCTTCGAAGTAACTTACAAAATTTGCACAATTTTCTCATTAAATAAATTCCTTTAATGATTTATTTGTTGCTACAAAGATCGAATAGATTGACCTATTCCAAGTTATCAACTCCGTTGATAAACTGACCATTTTTTTGTATACTACTTCCCCACCGACGCAGCACCACAGTTTCTTTAGAAACTACCCCCTCTATTCCAAGTTAGTTAGGTAAACAGCTGGGCAGATAAGCTCTTTGTGCTTGACGTGTGGGTCTCTGTAGGTGTGTACGGTACGTTTTTTCAACCGGGTTTGGCACCCTATACCTCTTAGGTAATAGGAAGACGTGGCCACTGACTGTGAAACCGCATCTGATAACACCTTTTTGCTTTTGTTTAGCTCGGCTGCGTATTCGAGCAGTTGAGCAAGCTCTTCGTGTGCCTCGAACCACTGGGAGCCTGCTCGCAGGCTAGTCTTAGTAGAATAAAGCTGTCAATAACCCTTTGTCAATTGTTGCAAAAAGGAAACAGGATTTTTTTCTTTTCTTCCACTCTTTTTAAATTAAATCGATATTGTTGACACAGCCGAGTCACCTCTTTACTGATACACATTGAATTAATTGAATTAATGAAGGGTGGAACGTTCCTGCACTTGTGACCGATCATGTAAAAGTGGTATAGCTTCCTTTAAAAGACCTCCAGAAACAGAAGCAACAGAGAGGGCATAGAAAGATAATAGTCTGTCAAACTCTTACTGCGAAACACGGGTATTATTATTTATGGTATCCTATTGTGGGTTTTACTATGATTAATCACTATACATGCAATTAACATTCCAGAAATATTGATATTTTTGGACTTCACGGTCTTCCGAGTTTCAAAGTGATCATGCATGACACGGATTTGAATGAAATGCTGTATAAAACCGAAAACGAAAACAGTTATTCCTAGAAATTGAAACGGAATACCGTTCATTTTGGGTTGACGTATCTTCCCATCTGCCAAAAGTGATTTCAACGCATGTCATGCGAAAAATGTGAAACAATCCTATAGAATAAAAGGCCAAAAAGTAGACAGATTACACTTCAAATCTTCAACAAACATGAATTTCGTAGGAAACAATAAACAACTGCGTTATTCATCTGAATTCTTACAAATAAATAGCTTGAAGCCTTTTCTAAAAAGTAGGCAAGAGATTGGCAGAAACAACATCAGAATTAGCAGAATTGTAGACTTATAACCTTGACAAAAATCGCGGAGGATTGTTTAGCATTAGTTCTGCAGTAAAGTAATTGGAACGTCTTATAATTTCTTGTATAATAGGAATGTATTTGAATTTTTCAGTAAAACAATTTTGTTCGCTAACAGTGAACGGGAAGGGTTGAGATTCGATAGAAGTACATACATTTGTCCAATTGCAAGGTGTACGCGAAAATTCAAAACAGTTTATTAAATTGGTGATTCTCATTTTACCCACAATGGTTGAATATGCACTCAGATGAATTGATGAATCTTGTTTAGAGCCTAAATTAAACCTAGGGAGAAATAGGGTCAGATTAGGATTATTTTTGGTTATTATTATGACTTATCACTCATGATACAAAAGTAAACAGTGAAAAGAACAGTATTGGGTTGAACATGTTTGTCGCTGAAGAGTACTAGTGAAGAAACAGGACTATAGATCCGGAGCGTCCGAGTTCAAATACAGGTAAGTGCATAGTACAGTTCTTTGTTCCCTAATAATGTTGCAATGTTGAGACTGAATGGATAAGTGTATGAATACTGAAACCGATAACCGATTAGAGAGCTGCCTCGAAGTTGCGGCAGCAAAAGACTTGAGTTTTATGATATACACGGGGTTTTGCCACACGTATACCTTCCTTTACATCGGAGGCTATGGTGAAAGTCGTCGATAGATAGTCGCTATGAACAATGTACCTAAGTTCTAGCTTTGTAAGTACTTCCCGCCGTGTACCTCAAAGATAGCTACTTGGACTAATTCCCTGATTCACTAATTTCTCCTTGGTTGCACTTGGAGAGAGCCCCACACGTCAAGCACAAAGAGACTATTTGCAAGTAAAAACCTGGAATAGGTCAATCAATGGGCCATTTCCGAGTTGCTGTTTGTCTTGGTTTCGAAGTGTGTCTTGGTGCTCAACTATTGTAAGGGAAATGAATTTGATTTGCATAAGAACACGCAACTCATTTCCATTTGAATGGTTGCGCACCAAGACTCGCTTTGAAACTGAGGCATGCAGCGGAAATGGCCTATTTGATCCTTGTTGCAATAAATAAATCATGAGAAGAATTAAGTTAATTAGAAAATTGTTCGAATTTTTGTATTTACTTCGAAGAACGTGAATTTCTTTAAGTTATTTTGAATAGGAATGTTTAATAACCTTAAATTGTGACTTATCTGCTATCGCTTCTGGCCATTGTGTTCTCTTTCCGTTACTTGAGTGAAAGATGTAGTATTTAGCACCCGAGGGAATGAAGTGTGTGAAATATCTATTACCTCATTACCTAATTTGCGGTATCGTTTACAGACAACATAACTCTCCCGAACGCCACCGTCCGTTGGTCGAATCTGCTATCGTATTACACCGGTCCCGGTGTCTACTGCACAAACGCGGATGATCCTCAGTCGATTGTATCAGATTTAAAAATTAAAATCCGATCAGATTAAACAATGGGATGGAATCCAAACAAAAATCTATACCAACTCTTCTGTTTTGGATTGGTAATCGGATCAACCTCGTTCCCAGGGTCTCTTTGTCGATGACAACGAGAATGGAGACCCTGGAAACGAGGTCTGTAATCGGACTTTGCTTTGGTCAAGGAGAATACAAAATTTTGAAGTAAAAATAGTAGTCTTGTATTTACAAGCTTTTAGTTTATGACTACTGAATATTGCCTTTGTCACTTACTTGACATTCGTTGTAACAGCAGGACTTCTTAATCGATCAGTTTCACTGTCTCGATCAGTTTGGAAGTTTCGCTGAAAAAATACTAGAAACTACTATTTAACCTTGCAAAGACAATGATTTATCCCCGTTATTACTAAATGTAACACCAAAATCACAGTATGTTGAGTGAAAGAGTATTTTACCTTTTTTTCGTGCAGAAATCAGCAATAGATCGCTGCATAATGATGGCCGCCGACAATTTGAAGCATCAGTGAAAACGAGGTTCTTTCTCGGATGAACGCTGGATACATAAACTACAGGCTCTCAATACAATAACTACTTAATTAACCAACCCCATAGGGGCTTTTCAGGGCCAATGAAACACAATCACGACAGAAAATAACATTCAACAACAGCTGTTAAGAATACCAACTGGCCGGAGGCAAGCTACTTGGCTATTTACAAGAGCAACTGAGGAGTTTAACCAGGGACTACCAGTCACAATTTCAACAAGTGGTCGAAATGTATCTTGCACCCGGGATCCCTGGATCTCAAGGCAAGTGCCTTAACTACTGGGCCGCACTGCCTCAAGACGGGCAGATGTTGCTGACTCTTGATGTACATTTTCAAACAAAGAAAACCTAGAAATTAGAAAAAAACGACAGCTTTTGACGAGATTTAATTGATGTCCAACTTTTTTATCATTAGCACCATGAAAGGGTGGGGGGGGGGGGGGGATTCTCCTAATTCATTGAACTTTAGACCTTTTTCATAGTGGAGGCAAATATTTTTTTTTTTAAATGCTAATAAGCTTTCTAGCCTCGCTACGACGAGCAAATTTCAAAAGAATTTTTGTTTCGAATCACCGTGGGTAAAAATACATCTCCCCATTTCATCATTTCATAATCACGAATGCGCTCCATTTCGACAATTTACATCCTAGCTGTATGGCCGGACAATCTAGTAATCGGAAGGTCGTACATCGGTTCGACTTCTGCAAAGCAGCACTCGGATTTTTTCCGAGTATTACCGAGTCACCATCGACAAATAAAGGCACAATAAGACATAGGCCACTTCGAAGAATACCATAATAATCTTTGTTTGTCCCTCCAAATTTTGCATAAGCATTGTTTTTGTCTTCTCTGGGGACCATTGTAAGTCCCAAGAGAAACCGGAAACAATGCTTAAGCAAAACTATGGGGACAAACAAAGAGTTTTATGGTATTTTCTGAAGTGACCTATTGCAATAGACCACACCGGCTAACTCAATGTTGTACCCAATTCAACTGAAGATCGCAATGACTTTCATTTGCTTTCAGTCTTGTCTTAAGACAACGGGTGGTGTTATGTTTTTTTTTGTTTCCGAGGCTGAAGAGGGCGTTTTATTTATTTTATTTCACACACTAGAAGGATGGATACATTTTGTATGAATTTTGTTACTCCTACAAGTATACACCATTTTTGTATTGAGCTAAAATGATATTTCATAGGCCCTTTAAATAAAACAAAAGATGGGTAGTGATTCTATCGGCACCAAAGTTCCGCCAAGTCGTTTTTAAATAAAAAAACATTTAGTATATGCTAAAACAGTGAATCGTGTTGAACGCGCCCACCGATTGGCTACTCAACCTCCGGATATCCTTTGCTATTCACCTACGAGCAATTTGCACGCAATTTGCGCCCGAAAATGTTGTAATCTTTGCAGGAAGAAATGAGTTAAAATCATCTTCTTGTGCTATATTATCTCACTGTTTTAGTATATACTTAAACAACTATTCACCTCAGTGTCGGTGGCTAGTGGCATGGTGGATATTTACCGAGCCGCTACTTGCCACCACCACTTCGGTGAATATTTACTAAATATTAACTATTCAAGAGGGAAAATTACGGTTCGGACTACAACTTCGATCTTTGGTGTTGTTTGTTTCTTGAACTTAAAATTTACTTGTAGAGGTTATTTTGTTTTTCCTCACGAACAGTCATGTACTAGAAGGATGAATCTTCTTCGACGATTTTGTATGAATTTTGTTACTCTTACAAGCATACAACTTTTGTAATGAGCTAAAATGCCATTTCATAGCCAATTTTTTAAAGGAAATAAAAAATAAATAAATACAAAAGTATTTGTATAAAAATAGTGTTCAATTCACGGATGATTCTTTTGGTACACCAACATGGCCACCATTCCTTTGTTTTGGAACACCAACATGGCCGCCGTTACGTCATGTGAAAACGTTCTATAACCAAGAATGCATTTTCGAATGTGATGCAATATATCGAGAATCCTTGATTAATTAAACAAACCGTTAATTCTGAGCAAGCACATGAGGGAAAAATCTCTTCAAACCTGATGAGGGTGCTCAGAGCTAAACACTCTGACACACTAGTACCCTGATCTAAAGGTGGCTGATGTCACTTGTGATGTATACGTGAATATTGATTGTTAAATTATACTTATAGGACTGCAGATGAAGCCAGATTCTTCCCAGCATAACCGCCTTTAAGTCAAACGTTAAAATTAAGTATGAAAAAGAAAAAGTCATGTGTCTTAAAGGGACATAGCACTTCAACAAAAAAATAACTTTAAATATCAGGAAATAACCTTTTCAGTCAAATCAGTATAATATTTCTTCAAAGAAAGCGTTTGTATCCGAAATAAATCAGTCTTAGAATCGGGTATTTTTGTTTTCAAATTTCGCGGGCGCCGCCATCTTGAATAATTGTGACGTAAACGGTTGCCCTATTGTTATTAGACAAAAGCTCTTTGTGTCAGAATAGTAGGGCAACCGTACATCATAATTATGCGAGATGGCGGGGCCCCCAAAATTTGAAAGGGAAAATAAGTGATTTTACAATTCAGTTTTCTGATATGAACCCCCTTTTTTAATCAAATTTCGAACAAATTTGTTTGGAAATATTATTTTCTTCGGTTTAAACTCTTCTGTAGTAAGAGTGGAGGTTTGCTTTAAAACTAATAGCATAGAAAAATTTTAAAAAAAGGAGTGGACTCTGTCTCCTTGTTTCTTACGGTATATTGTGTTCTAGTTATACCCAATATCGTAAGACAAAATGAGGTGAGCATGGAAACAAAGTCAACTCCAGCCTCATTCTCATTCAAAATATCAGGTAGACTGGCACAAAATAATCCAATTTCGATTTATTAAAATTCAGTGCTAAACAAAAGGCATCATCTCGAGCTTCTGGGGGAATATCAAACCTTATATTTGTTCCCTAGAGCCTCGAGATGATGCCTTTTGTTTAGGACTGAATTTTAATATATCGAAATTGGTCTATAAGAGGTTTTCACGTGACGTCATCGATCTCTCATTAGCTTCTTTTGTTCGTCAACAAGAAGTCGTACATTTCTCTGTTGTCATTGATGTCCCTAGAGGTTGCTTGAAAACGTCCTATTAGGCCTATTGAATTGAGAGCAGGATTCTAAAGTTTCAAAGGTTTATCACTTCTTCAGCCAGGTCTTTCCGCTCCACAGACCCATGTCTTAATGCTGCACATAGCACGGCGTAAGTTGCATCAGAGCCATTCTTCTCTTTCCATCTTAACAGCATCCTAAGTGCCTTGTTAGCCCACTCTTCGTTATCCTTGTCAAATCCTTTTATTTCCCCTTCAGTGAAACCCAGACAACGGGCAAGAGGTTCCCAGTACGTGAGATTCGCTGACAGCCACACCAATCTCTCTCGGGAGGGTGTTTCTCTTTCTAAAACGAGGTACGACATACAATTATCGATGATTCCATTGAACTTATTCATGCTGCAGATAAACGAGTGCTTTCGAATGTATCCTGCACAGCAACGCTCAGTGTGAGTGGAGAACTCCAAAGAAATCTTCCTTAATTATGATTGAGCGAACTAAATTGGTGCGGAAGCAAACTGCTTTCCCTTCACTGTTTACTCTTGTTCAATTTTCGCGCGGGTAGAATGCGTTCTTTACCTCTAAGTGGGCTTTATTCGTACGCGAACGCTTATCAGGAAGTTTAACAAACGAATGAAACTGGCTAAGGCTACGACAACGCCACAAAACAAGTATATCATCGGATAAAGAGGAAAATTAATCGTGCTACGCGTGTAGCACGCACTTAAGAATACAGAGTATACTTTTGCTGTACTCTGCATAACAACAACGAGAAATCAACAAACTTAATCGAAGTTTTAACGACAACTTGGGCGTAGAAGTGCAAACCTTTCATTCCATATTTTTACACTAAAACCGCTCTTATAAATTTGCTTTTAGGTTAATTCGCCCACAATGTACGACATGAACGAGATGGAATATTCGTGAAAGATTTAGGTTTGTAAAAAGGTACATTTTGAGGTGCCAGACGCTTTCGTTGACGTCGCCGACGGAGGATATACGGAGTTTAAAGTGCTACTATGATCAAAAATCACGTCCTTTTTTTTCTTCAGATTTTGAAAGCGTGTTCGCTTAAGACCTAACTGGCAAAATTTTAAGCTTTGATTTTTATCCAAAGGCTGTTTTTTTTTAGTGTAAGTTTTGGAAATCACGTTCCGCCATTACTCACGTTCAAAACTGACCGATTGGCGCTCAGAGGGTTGGATCTAGGGAAATGACGTCATTTACTCACTAGCTTAAAATTTCAGCGTGTAAACGCAATCTATTATATATGCAAAACACGGGTTTAAAAGTCTGAAAGCCCGAAATTCTCGTGCTGCATATTAATGAATGAGTTGCCAGTAATCGGATCCCTGTTTATTCGCAAAGGGTTCTGGGATCGCCAGGGGGCAAACATTGCAAGTCGCTCTGAGGATGTGAATGGCGGAAACTTTAAAATTTTCGACGTCCAAAAGACGATTTTGGAGAGAGATCAATGCTTTTTTCGGCACAGTTTTCAGGATCCGAAATTGATTTGGGCAATGTTGATACGCAGCAAGTGTAAGTTTTTGTTGGAATAACCGTGAAATATGACATAAAATTTACTCGGATTAACCTTGCTCGCGTAATTAAGGTTTATTGTGAAATTGATATCTTGTTATGGCCTCGTAATATTACAAAATTAGGTATAAATCTGGTGGAAATAACACAATAAACCCTTTTCAGTTGTGTGCTTAGGCTTTTTTCTTATTAGTTACGTCTTGCATAAAAGAATTATGGCTTCTGGAAATTTACCTCCTCAAAGGAGAGAAGTTGTCAGAGGAAATGGAAATTGTTTTTACAGAGCAGGAGCCCATGAGTAGGAGCCTCCATATGCACTATATCCTTGAGTCAACCTTTGCCCGTATCTTTCTATTTTTAGAACTAACCCTTCAGCAGGAGACTCACATTTATATCAATTTACATCAATTCGCACAATTTGCATGCATTATTTTTGCTTTTTTGTCTTCGTTAGACAATGACTTTATTCTGATTGGCCATTTTAAACAGTGCGTGCAGTGCCGAACAACTCGTGGCGTTCTAAAAATAGAAAGATACGGGCAAAGGTTGACTCATAGGGCTTGTATGGGGGAGACAAGCTCCTACTCATGGGCTCCTGACAGAGCTATTGCTCTTTGGAGGGATGAAATGAGCGATGAGAAACATGAGGAAATCCATACGTTGAGTTCTAACGGTTTTTGAGCCGCTAGTATTTTTCACAAATTCTGTGAGAGTCCAATCACTTAAGTGTATTACGATGATTCTTCTCAAGCAAACCATTTCAATCTCCTTCTGCCTCGAGGTAGTTGTTTTAAGGCTCCTGTTCCAGAGAATACAGCATTCTCTGTTTCGATAGATTTAGACAACACTGGGAATTCATATGCCTCAGCTGTTAAATAGACCTTTTCTTTTGTCAAACTACCAATCTACAAGTATCAAAGTCACTGGATCCAAGCAAACTTGTCAAGCTCCACTATGACTTCTACCAATACAAAAGCGTCGTCTTCATATACTAGTTATGTGTAGATCTGATCTTTGGAGCAGGTCTTTAAGGTTTTCATACTCTCTCAATCGCACAGTTTCATGTACAAAGTTGGTGTAGGACATTCAGAGTCTGTAACCTCGTACAAAATTATATGAACAGACCTTTGTACTCATCGAAACCTTGAATTGGTCACGATTAATAGCTCTAGCCCACGACAAAACATCATTGTTATTCCTGGGCGAGTAAAATATTTATATTCCAACGTGAGGAAGAATCTTTTGCTTGTCTGGGTACCTTCGATCGTTGTCACAACCCCAGACAGCACAATGATCGCCACTAGGCATATTTCCAATATAGTTTGAATTGCTGAGTTCAGGAATAGGCCAAAATGCAGCCTATACATATGTAAATACAACTGGAAAGGCTTTATTGTGTTATTTTCTCCAGATTCATTCCTAATTTTGTACTATTTTGACACCATTTCACAAAATGCACCAGTCAATTGAAAGTTTCCGCCATACATTTTCTCACGGCGATTTGCAATGTTTGCCCCCTGGCGATCCCACAACCCTTTGTGTATAAACCAGGGATCCGGTTACTGGCAACTCATTCATTCAGCCGCGTACACACGCATTGCATTCTTAAACTAGTGAGTCTTTGACGTCATTTTCTCCTCGACCCAGCTTTCTCAAGATTTTAAAATTCCTCTTTTAACCAATAATATAATTGTTTTGCGGTGTCGTCGTACAGTTGCAGTTGTCGTTGTCCTTTCGTTAACTCCCTATTCCGTGTGTTCCGCCATGATATATCAAATATATTAATGATATCTTGAAACAATCTGTTAATCTTTTGACCAAGAAAATACAACTGGCAAAGAATAATCCTGATTCAAGAACAATTACTGAAAAGAAAGCTTCTGCCAATTTCGCCGGTGCCACAACAAGTGGAGCCGAATTCATGAATAAACACTTTCTGCCGTTATACGGGACTTGAAAATCTACGACGTGGTCGTAAGCGAGAACGCCACAAAACAACATCATTGGTTAAAAGAGGAAAAATAATCATGTTGCACGTGGGCCACGCATTTTAGCACACATTCGTTCTGTACTCTGCACCAACGACGTGAAATCACCAAATTTGAGGCTTTGATGACAACGCGAGCATAAAAAGTGAAACTTTCATTCTCTGTTCTTACTCTGAAACCACTCGCTCCAAATTATTTTTAGAATACTTTGCCCACATTACCTGTACTTTTCGGCGAGCTTGTTGAGCGTGGCCCTGTAGAAACCTCTGGATATGGACTGGAATTTTTTTCCAAATTCCCAAAGCCGGACGAGACCTTCAACCGTTTTGCTGCCGGAGGTGCGTCTTCTAAATTAAACAGATAGACTAATTAGGCAAAATCTTGTGTGTGATTCGTTTATGTTTCTTCAGCCACTCTTAACGAGTCTCTAATATCAGTTACAAACACGTTTGTCTCAAATATGCTAACAAATGGGACAAGAGAACTTTTTTATTCTGCAGCCAATATGGCCCTAATTAGCAATAGGTTACAAAACCGACATATTCGCTTCAATAAGTACTTGTCCCAGCTCACTACAGAGACCAAAATGCGTTTCATTTTATATGGTGCAATCTTTCTTAATTTGGCATCGAGATTTAATCTTTAGAACCAGTAGTAATCTCGGATTTTTAAAGTGCGGTCGACAATCGCTTTGGCAGAAAAGTAGGAATTTTGTATTTTGTATTTTTTTTTAGAAGGGAGACATTTGCTTGAGGTGCTCTTTTTCAATTCTTGGATTTCAAATGACGTCACGGCCGCCATGTTAGTGTCCCGACCCAATCCTCCAGGAATTGAACCCTATTGGTATGTACCCTTTTTCTTTTGTTTTCGTTGAAAAACATGACTGTTGATCAAGTGAGTGAAACCCAAGAATAGCAGAACGGTGCATGTCATATCAGCTGAATGGCCTGAGTGATCATTCTCACGCATGGTTTGCTGTTCCACGTGACTGTACTCCTTATCTGTTTTTGTAAATGTATCATTGAGTCTGCACAGCAAACAAAACATCCCGACATTCTCTTGGAAGGTCAGCTACCAAACTCCAAAAGAAGGCTGATAGACATTATGGTCTTCGGATCATTCGAACAACCACCCAAGCTGAAATTTATGAGTGCGACCCGAGGCTGTAGGATCTTTGTTGAACGCACCACCTGATGGACCCGTGAGGAAGGTAGTAGATGTCGTCCTTGCATGTGTAATATGCATGTATTTGATCCTTCTGTTCATTCAAGTTGGTCAGCGATGATAGGATCACCTCTTGTGCAACAACAGGGATTTTACGATTAGATGATAGGCTCGGTGGTCGTTTTGACAACGGGTTTCACGCTGATGATGCCGTTTCCACCTTTTTCAAAGCATCATTTGTAACAGGCGATATTTCAGTTTGTCTCGAAGTCCTGTAATCTTTTTAAAATATATAGGTTTTCAAACATTTTTACTGGGTTGCCATATGGCAATCCAGTCGAGAAATGAGTGGCATTTTTCCATTTTTCCATTTTTATATTTTTTAACCTGTGTCGGTAATCAAAAAAGTTGCCCAATAGGTTCTTTCCTGTCACTCCCCTGCCCCCTGGGCGTATCTATGATGGGTTTCGGGGGTAGTAGAAAAGGGTACATTTTATCCGCTGGACGCAGTACCGGCAATGGCGGCGAAGCCGATGAAAGGCGAATGGTGTTTTATTGGATCTTTAAACAAATCATACCCCTATGGAGCTCCTCAAGTGTATTAAGGCTTGACCAATCTAATTATTATGCAAATTTTTATTTGAAGGGAAGCATTTGTCCAATGTCCATGAAACTTAGCAGAAAGTTTTTTTATCGGTGTTGTTATTAATTTGCCAAAATATTTTGCACCGCATTTTGGTCACGTGACCCTAAAACAACTTATAACGTCTTCATCCTTTTCTCAAAAATGGGGAACATTTTTAATTCAAAATTTTGAAAACGTTTGGCATTAACACGTTTAGTACAACTGTGCCTACCGAATGCCGCCTTTTAATGTGTTACTCCGTATTTACCTTTTAAGATATTTGGGTGTTTATCATGTCACGTGACCTATTTTCCTCAATTCTTCATTGCTCTTAACATGTGGACATGATTAAAAGGCGGTGGGACAAAGCCCTCAGAAGAGGTCATCGAATAATCAAGAAACAAGACTGATATAATGTAGCTGAATGTTGCCCATTTTTGAGTAAAAAATGTAACTGTTAACAGTCGATTCTCGGGTCACCTGACAAGAATGTGGTACGAAACATTTTGGAAAAGTTATAGCAATACCGATAACTAACTGCCTGCCAGGTTTCATAGGCCCTGGACAAATGCTTTTCCTTCAAATAAAAATATGCATAATAATTAGGCTGATCAAGCCTTAATACACTTCAGTCGAGAATGGAACGTCAATTCGATAAACGGTGAAAACTGAACAACTTGAATCTTAAAAGCGAAGAATAATGGACTTCGAACACAATTGCACTTTCGCCGTCGGATATCAAAGTAAGCTGTATTTGAAACATTTTACTAACTGTCGTGTTATGTATAACACTGAAACCAAATGGCATTGGAATTTCTGATAACTTTTTCTGGTTGGATATGGGTTTAAGAAACTCAGAGAAGGAATCGAACCCCCATGAGTGGATCTGTGTTTACTTCAGTCGGATCTCTGTTGTCTGGCTATTTATAATTTTATTTATTTGTACTCAACTCTGCACAGTCTTTAGGTAAGAAAAAAAGAACACTTGGAAATTTTACGAACTCTTGTCAGTCAAGAATTATTTGAAAGAGAGCTTGTTGTCCGGGCCATTTTTTGCTTCATTATTGAAGGAAATGGTTCTTCAGTGAAGGGTGTTAATCCTGAAAACTGGTGGGAAATTTAAGGGTTTATTTTGTAGCGTATTGTTTTTTTATACGGAGTGTGTTTCTTGTTTGCACGCACATTTGGGAAGCCAACAATATTTCTTTAAGCTTATCAACTGCGCATTTAGGTGTCGGAATTTTTACGTTCTTGACCAAATTTAGTTTATGGAACAGGTGTTTACGAACAAGAAGCTATTTTAAAAATAAATATGGTTTCGCTTCTGGACTGATAATTTGTTAGGCTGTTTGGGAATGAGTGTGAAAATTTGAGGAGGCCAAACACGTAACAAAGGCAACCCAGCTTACGCTCACGTGACGTTCACATGACGGCGCCGTTGAGTCAAGTCATATTCCCGCGTCGCCGTCCGTGCGCGTGAGGTAAACTTTCCCCGGCCGTTTCTGAAATTTGATTTGATCTTTTAACAAAGCAAGTTTTTCAATCCAAAATGTTTAACTTCAGAGAAACGAAATCTTGTATAGTATACGCTTATCGAACGAACGATAGAGTTTCCGTACTGAACTATGAGAGTTTTGATTTGCCGGATAACAAGACAAACGACGAATGCCGCAAGGCTGAACTTCGTTTCGGAAAGCTAAGGAGGGCATTTCCAAACTTGCTAAACAGCTTCAGCTACTTGGCGAGATAACCACTTACAATGGTTGAGTTCTCGCTTCCATGCCTACATTGCCGTATTTACTCGAAGAAGTACCGTGGCGCTTATTTAATTTTTTGCGCCTCCAGTGCGGCGCTCATTCTAAGGCGGCGCTTACTTAAAAATTGGACGCCACACAGAAATTTTTCCTTTTATTTTAACGGTTCATTTTCTATCTGTATGGAGATTACCAGAAACGACTTGGTTTCCACCATTTCATTCTTACGTTTTTCTAATGGTCAAGCAATGGAATACAATCACTTTAAACTGAAGAACATCGGTTTCTCTGCAAATATATTTCCCATGCTGTGTTTTTTTTATTTGACGAAAGTCCTCGAATAAGCGCCACATTGCGACCGCAGCGGTTATTCGGAGACGGCACTTATTTGCTATTTTGTCCAAATTGAGGCGGTTATTCGAGGGTGGCGGTTGTTCGGAGGCGGCGCTTATTCGAGTAAATACGGGATGCATGTACCTATCCTTGTCAATATGGAGATTTGGCTTTGAGTTTCACTAGCGCTTTTAGTTTTAGTTGTTTTATTAGCCATAGCGTAGTAGAAGGTCGTACGACTTCTGGTGGACGAACAAAAGGAGCCAATCAGAGATCTTTTGTTTTCATCCACCAACATGGTGGCGATGATGTCACGTAAAAACCTCCTTTACTCTCACGTTGTGGTCAAAATCTCAAATTTGGTGATTTCACATCCTTGTTATGCAAAGTACCGCAAGTGCAACACGATTACCTTTCCTCTTTTAAACAATGATATTATTGGTCGGTGGGGTTGTCTTTTCCGTAGCCGTTGTCGTTTCTTTAGGGAGTTTAAGAAAGGAGAACCGCAACGTCAACGAAAAATTCACTCGAAAATATAACCCTACCGCTATGGCAAGTATTTAGCGATTATTCCAACTTGTTCACTATCCTGTAACTGTATGGGTACGAACGGTGTAAAAGCAAAAATAGAAAATTAATGGTTCATTGTTCTATGCTCACGTTGGCTGACTTTGTCATCAAAACCTAAAATTTGTTGACTTTACCTTGTCGTGTTGTCGAGTACGGGAAAAAAAATGCACGGAAATTCGCCCTGCACGTGCTGCCCGAGTATTTTTCCCTTTTTTACTACACTGAGTAACATTCTTGCTTTGTGGCGCAGTTGTCGTTGCCGTGGCTGTCGTCTTTGAGTAAACCCCTTGTTATCGTGACTCAATGATGGCGCAGTGGTTAGAGCACTCGCCTCACACCAATGTGGCCCGGGTTCGATTCCCAGACTCTGCGTCATATCTGGGTTGATGTTGTTCTCCTGGTACACCGGTTTTTCCCTCTCCTCAAAAACCAACATTTGACCTGATTTGCGTTAATTGTTGGTTTCAGTTTACAGTGTCCCCAATAGACCTTTTTCGCTTGTACATTTTGTTTTCCCAATACAAATCATGTGATAGTACTGAGGAAGATTGGTCCTTTGTTTTGCTCATTAAAAAGAGCGCATGCAAGCATGAATATGTCTGCATGAACGCAGCATCAAATGTGGTTTATAGAAAAATTAGGATAGTACGCGTACTCTCATTGGTCAACAGCTGTGTTTAGATGAGAGTATGTAAACACGGCTGTGACATGACACGAAGTTTGATTCGTTATGTGTTGTCAGGCACGCGTTTTGATTGGCTGGTAGGAAATAATAGCAAGTGTCAAGAAAATCTGTTTCAATCAAGAAGTTAAAAAAAAAACAGCATTTCCCGTCATTTGTCGAATTTATTTTTGAGAAATATTTCATAGAGGACTTTTTTCTGTGTTTACATAGCCTCATCTAAACACGAGGGGGAGTTGGAGGAATTCGAGACAGTTAAGCAAACCCGATACGCAAATCGCAAAGAGGCAAACCAAAGAATTCCAAAGGTGTTTTCTGACGAAAAAACATAAAACACATTCAATGAAATTGAAAGAAAGTTGTGCTCTGCCTCAGTCGAACACATTATCAGCCGACAACCCACCCGCCTGGAGGGGTCTTTTTACTAAATAGATGGTATGGAACCAATCTCTAGGGACACAGATAACAACGTGGCAATTTACAATTGCTGGTGGATGAAAAAAGGGAGCAATAACAGTTTTTTTTTTCACGTTTCGTGAAAACCACCTATAGCGTAAAACACCCTTCCATGAACATGTGAATAAATATCGTACTGTACTGTATTGAAAATAGGGTAAAGGCTTTTCTTCTTTCGTTGAATTGAAAGAGCATTTTTACACACCTACATCAGTGAGATCAGCTCTTTGGGGAGGTAGTGGCACCTCCAGTTCACACAACCTATTGTTGACATCTTTCTCTTGGGTCCTGTAGAATGAAACTGTCAAGTCTCCTCGTTTCTCAACACGAATTTGAAGACTCTTCAGAAATGGTTCATCTTGAAAGCTAAAAATAAATGAAGATTCAGTCATCACGGTCCAAAAATTAATACTACAATACTCTCATGCATCGTTAATTTTTAACGATGTTGCAACAATTTAAAAAAGGTATGCTCTAGATGAAGCTTGCATTCAATGAAGCAAGCTAATGCAAAGTATTTTCTAGCAGATATTAAGCCCTGGCCAAACTATCGAACAAAGTTGGATCCCACATGCCACCTTGTAGGATGTAAATGTTGAGGTAGTGGCAAGACACCATCCAAAAATGCTCGACGAAACCGATTCCAGTTCAAGAAAGTGTTGGCAATAAAATTGAATTTTGGGGCTAACACGGATCGAAACGAAAACTGCTCGTAGCGTTTATGGCACTGGAGCTGCTATTGGAGAACGGAAATAACGTATTCAAACAAGGAAAAACCGAAGAATGGTTAAGAGAACGTGTAGAAAAGGGAATGCTCACTGCAAGATACATCCTCGTTTAGGAGATGATGAGAATGAGCCCGGATCAATTTGCAGAAATTTTAAACGCCATTAAACTAGACATGTTTAAACAGGGCGATCATGATTAAGGGTCTCACAGCTATGGCCTTGCTTCATACTCGCTGATCACGGTTTCTGGCTGTTCACCAGCAACCACGATTGTCCGTCACCTTTGTTGAAAATGATGCTAGCAGCGTAGGCTCGAAAATAAGATAGCGATTCGTGATTGGCCAGCAGGGGGAACGTGACTTCATTCAGGACACAACTTTGTTGAAAGAGCGGCAAAATACTGCAACATTGTTGGCACGAGCAGAAATGTTGGGCGTAATGTTTGATTAAAGGCAAACTCTATCCAACACTTGATCGAACCAAATTTTGGACGAACATCTTCCAACATGGGCGCCCAAAAGGTCGATGTTGCATCGAGCAAAGTTGGAGCTTTGAATCCTACTTTTATTGGCCAGGGCTTTTAGAGTTTAAGCAACGGCCACGTGTACGGGAACGAAAACGTCACCAAAAATAGAATGATATTGGTTTAAAACGGGCAAAATAGTTGTGCTGCAAGTGCAGTAGGCTGTGCATTTCTTTGACGTAGTCCTCAGTCGCTTACCATTTACAAGCGGAAACCGGCTGGTACTAGGTTTGCTCAAATGGTGAGCAAAAACTCCCGAATGGGATCGGCTTGTACCATTTACACAATTCGTTCAAGTTTACCGAAAGAGTCTGGAGGGAGGAAATATAGAGAAATGCAAATGGTAAATGCGTTTTCCCTTCGGAAAGTTTCCTATCACGCTAAACCAGAAGCTCAGGACCTTGAAGCGTTTAACTCTGGTTCAGAGCTAGGGTTTTTTTGAGTTTAAAAATTCTATATTTGGATGAAAGGCAGCTCGTGCAATTTCCCGCGCGCGCAGCATCGATCTTATTTTTGTCCATATTTGGGCATAAAATTGGTGCCCGAAAATCCCCAGCTTTGTTCCAAGAAAAAGAGTTGCAAGTTACGCGCTTCAAGGTCATGCGCTTCTGGCTCAACTAAATAGCCTTACGTACCATTTACATTCCAACTGAAATTTCCAAAATTTTTCGGTAAATGGTACAACGCTCAAATCACCAAATTTCAGGTTCTGACGACAACGCGAGCATACAACAAAGTCATTCATTTTCGATCTTTTCCTTAAAATCGTTCCTACTCTTTCAGTTACAGGATACTTGGCCCGTATTGTACACTCTGAACAAGTTGGAATAATCGCGAAATACTTGCGATAGCGCTAAGGTATATTTTAGAGTGACTTTTCGCTGAAATTGCCGTTGTCCTTACTTAAACTCTCCACTCAACAATAAGATCCGTTTTCCTTAAAAAATAAACTACTACGACAAAACAAAGTACTGAAAATTACCCGTTGGATGTGGGTGAAACAAATGGTGTGAAAACTAACTGTTCAATTCTATACCCCAAGAAAAGTTCACAGCTAACGTAGTTAAAATATGGAAACAAAATTACGTAAGAATATAACAATAACAATTATTTCAACGTTTACAGAAACTTCGGAAACGAAGCGGACGTGTACTAAAAAAATGGTCACACCAAGAATGGATTAACTAGGATTACATAATTTTCCAGCGAAATCCGACACCGGACAAACTCCTCTTTCCCTCCAAGACATTGTGTATTACCTCAGATATATTTTCGAAAGGGCACTTTTAAAGAGAACATAGTTTTTGAGTGGATGTAAAGGTTGTTAACCCATTGACTCCCGGACCGTCCCCAATTGACTTATAAAATCAGGGTTTTCGATAGCGTTTCAAAGTAGCGGATTTGATAATAAAAGTACCGGACATGGTTATTTTCCGTTGTAAGGTCGATTGCAAGTGTCTTGGGAGCAAACCCTCGAGGAGGCCCGTGTCCCGTATAAATTACTGTAAATGAAACTCTCAGAAATACTGTTTACTTTCTCCAGTTCTGAGAACAAAAAGAAAACTAAACTTATCGTGAAAGGAAATGAAATGCCAACAGATCGAGTATTCCGTTTTGTAAGCAAAATTAGGCAATGTGACTTCTTGTTAGTTTGAAGGACTGATTGCGCGTGATCGTCTTGTGTTTTTTCAGCCTATGGCTTCCTGATATATGTAAGTCCAAAGAGAAAAAAAAGGAAGCAAAGAAGCCAACAAATCTAAAGCGTCAAAGTACTGGACGTGAAATGGTAAACAACCTGACAAAACCCCTGTAAAATGTCTGACGTTAGACAGAGTAAAATTTATTACAGCCCTTTTCACACCGCATAAACTAACCTAGGTTCGACCCGGGTCAGCCATCGTGTGAACGCTGCAGCCCGGTTCGACCTGGGTTCAATCCAACCCATCTCCAGAGGTACGTTCGACTCATGTCGAACCTGGGTTATTTTTGAAGAAGCGTCGTGTGAATGCAAACCTGGGACGAACTCAGGTTAAACTTAAATTTCACACATGCGCACTTGTACTTTTACCCATCGAGCGTTACACGTGCATATTTCATCCCACCAATTTCTGCTTCTTGACTTGCACCCGGTTGATTGGGTGAAGTTGTTTGAACGTGGATCAGGATGTGACAAAAAAAAAAAACAATTTGAGATCTCCAGTTCAGATAGGTGGCGAGCCGTTCTTGGGCAGAAACTCGACTCTTTTTCATCCGCCTTCTTCTCTCTAAACTCTTGCTATTCGTGAAACTAAGCCACACTAACGCCAAAGCTTTAGTCATAAAATAAAATTGCCTCCAAATCTCCAACATGACTAAAGAATTGTCGTTCGCCATATTCTCGGTTTTCACACGACGTCACGGCCACCTTGTTGGTGCCCCGACCAAATCCTCCGGGAATTGAACTCTATTACTATGCAAACATTTTCAGTTGAAAAACATGGCTTTTGATCACGTGAGTGAAAACCAACAATAGGCCAATTTCGTATTCTAACGGTTGGACTGGATCTAGCATGAAATGGAGGCTAATGCGGGTAAATTAATTTGCATTTGAAAAGATTTGCCCGCATTAGCCTTCATTTCATGCTAGAACCAGTCCAACCGTTAGAATTCGAAAATGGCCTATTGTCGCGATTAGTACATTCAAAGTCCTGTTCTGAAAACAAATGCGATTGCGTGTAACAACAAACCTAGGTTTGCTCCACGGTACGAGCTCACTATCAGTTTTCTGCACTTCTCCGTGTGAACAAAGTAGGGGAGAACTCGGGTTAATTTGAACACGGGTCGAACCTAGGTTAGTTTACTCAGAGTGAATAGGGTTTAAATTTCACTTCCGCGAGTCAATGGGTTTAGTTAAGGGGACATAGATTTTGAGTGGATGAAGAGGTTGTTAACAGCTTTCATTCAGATTTTCTTTAGCAAACCTTGGAGCCGAGTGAATTGTCTCACCTGACGTGAAATGTCCGTAAGCGTTCAGGACTTATGGCGGTGACAATACCGTCGGATAGGAACATGTAAGCTTTGTCGTTAGAATACATGGGTTCATCCGAGCTTCCATCTCCTATCTTAACATTATCTTCCTTTCTCTCATCATCTTGTACCTCTCGTTTTTTACAGGTTGGCACACAGTACAACCTTAACTGCGATTCGTCGCGCAAACTAGTGCCTCCGGGAACAAACGCTAGAAAAGATGCTGCTTTTGGTACACAATCCAACTTATTGATTTCTGATTTCACAGTTTGATCAATAACAGCACCAAAGCCTCCACACAATGCAAGTTTGTTCCAAAACTGTTCAACCAAAGTCCAAAAACTGCAAC
The DNA here is from genome assembly GCA_949126865.1 of Montipora capitata. Classification (NCBI taxonomy): domain Eukaryota; kingdom Metazoa; phylum Cnidaria; class Anthozoa; order Scleractinia; family Acroporidae; genus Montipora; species Montipora capitata. The sequence goes on along the minus strand of OX421453.1, from coordinate 34,489,010 downwards.
AAAAGGGAGCTGAAATTGTTGTAAGGCGTTCTCTACTCTGCTCCGAGAGGTTATTCTCCGGGTACTCCGCTTTTCCCCTCTCCTTAAAAACTAATGTTTGATTTGATTTTCTAAGACTCTTTCGGATGAAAAACTAATTCTGTAATTTGGAAAGCTAAAATAAATACTGTTGTCATTGCTATCACCATTATCGTTCTCATTAAAATATATCAGGTAAAAGACCGCGATTATCATAGTTCAAAGGAAGTGCCGCTTGTCAATGAGCATATAAAAGGACTCCTCAAAGCTTGCACTGTTGGATCGTGCTAACACGGTGAGTCATGAACCATAACTTCACCAGTAACCAGAGTTAATGTAGCGTCAAACGATGTCTATAAAGCCTCGTCTACACGAGCAATTTTTGTGACAATTTTATTTGTTCGTGTAGACGAGGAAATTTGGCCAATTTCTAAGTGACAAATGTGTTAGCTTTTATGTGACAATTAAAAGTTGCCAAATACGAAAAACTGCTTATGGCAAATTGTGTCACAACGTCGCTGTTTGGTGATGGTGTATTGTAGAGCCAATCCTCCTAAATGGTAAACAAAAATTTTAGTTTCTAAAGAAACTGTGGTGCTGCGTCGGAGGGAGATTGAAACAGAAATTTATTAATTTTTATCAAACGAGTTGATAAAGGTCAAATGGCCACCGTGAAAGATTTGAAAAGTTGACGTTTCGAGCGTTAGCCCTTCGTCGGAGCCAATAGAGGAATTGTGGTTGTTGTAGGTTATATGTGTGCGGAGGAGCGTGCTATTGGTAGAAATAGGGTGACGTGAATTTGTGAATAGATTAATGGAATGAGAGGCGTTCATTGATTCCGTGTGGATAGAGTGTGCCCAGTTGAAAAATAAATTTTTGTTCGAGGTTTTTACGGCTTTCTGTGTTTCCGTGGTGTAGGGATAGGCCGCAAATAGTCATGTTGTGGTGGGAGTGATTAGGAAGATTAAGATGGCGTGCAAATGGTCTTGAGGCATCTGTGTGGTTTTTTTCTACATCTCGTAGGTGTTCGCGAAAGCGGTCCGCCAATCTTCGCGAAACAGGGAGAAGATTGGCGGACCGCTTTCGCGAACACCTACGAGATGTAGAAAAAAACCACACAGATGCCTCAAAACCAGTTGCACGCCATTTTAATCTTCCTAATCACTCCCACCACAACATGACTATTTGCGGCCTATCCCTACACCTCGGAAACACAGAAAGCCGTAAAAATCTCGAACAAAAATTTATTTTTCAACTGGGCACACTCTATCCACACGGAATCAATGAACGCCTCTCATTCCATTAATCTATTCACAAATTCACGTCACCCTATTTCTACCAATAGCAAGCTCCTCCGCACACATATAAACCTACAACAACCACAATTCCTCTATTGGCTCCGACGAAGGGCTAACGCTCGAAACGTCAGCTTTTTAAATCTTTCACGGTGGCTATTTGACCTTTATCAACTCGTTTGATAAAATAAATTTATCCTCTAAATGGTACATTTGTTTTGTTTGAGCCACCTTAAGGCTTGTTTAACGGCAAAATGGCGAATGAAAGCGTAAAAATATCCTTGTCGTGTTACAAAAGCAGGGAAAGGAGAAAATCCAGGAACGCCAAAAAGACTACACAAGGAAAAAAACGATCGGAAAAGAAAGCTCTAACTTGGCAACTTACTACGAGAAATGCGTCACTTCAAATGTAATGATGTTTCCGTCAAATCTTGGTGGTGCCCCAAGTTTGTCTGTTATTTCTTTCCACCCTTGTTCCTCAAGACTTGATTCTTTAAAGAGAACTCGAACACGAAATATTGACAAATCGATGTCTCCTCTCCTGTAACGTTCTCCCAATGACAATGGAATCTGGATGGTTACAGGCTTCAGAAACTCAACTGCTTTTGGTCTCGTTATTCGCATTATCGGTCCTGGCAAAATTTGTTTCTTCTTGAACAATTTTTGGGAAACTTCTTGAAGCTAGGCAAAATGGAAAATAATAAAAGTAAAAAAATAATAATGTTTATACAGGAGAATGCTTTTTCGACATTGCTTTTGTTTTAACGCACACAAGAGATACAAATGAAAGATAATGGCCAGCTCGCGTGCCCTGCAGTTACAAGTATATTTTGTTGAAATACATTCGACTTAATTGGAATAACCTTAACAACCAAAACCTAAAATATGTGTTCTAAATTATAAGTATTTTTGAATTTAAAATCTTCAGTTTGAGCGGTTTTCTATAAAGTTCCACTTTAAACGTGCCCTTTGGTTAAAATTTTGTATCAACCTGCCAAATGCTTGGCGTTTTGGGGGCATGATTGACTTTACTTTTCATTAAAAAAATCCCGCAAAATAATTTCGATTTAAAAATGAGTAATGAACAAATATGACATACTAACCTTGACAA
>OX421453.1:34469086-34479086 GCA_949126865.1 Montipora capitata | reverse complement strand
CATCGTACACTATAACAACTAAATTAACTGAATGGTTAGATCTACTTTTCAAGTTACATCAAACTGTATGAGGTGTGCCACCCGCCAGTTCAGATGGAAATTACACTACATAGTACACTATAACAAGTAAATTAACTGCATGGTTAGATCTACTTTTCAAGTTACATCGAACTGTATGAGGTGCGCCACCCGCCAGTTCAGATGGAAATTATACTACATTGTACACTATAACAACTAAATTAACTGAATGGTTAGATCTACTTTACAAGTTACATCGAACTGTATGAGGTGTGCCACCCGCCAGTTCAGATGGAAATTATACTACATAGTACACTATAACAAGTAAATTAACTGAATGGTTAGATCTACTTTTCAAGTTACATCGAACTGTATGAGGTGTGCCACCCGCCAGTTCAGATGGAAATTATACTACATAGTACACTATAACAACTAAATTAACTGCATGGTTAGATCTACTTTTCAAGTGACATCGAACTGTATGAGGTGCGCCACCCGCCAGTTCAGATGGAAATTATACTACATTGTACACTATAACAACTAAATTAACTGAATGGTTAGATCTACTTTACAAGTTACATCTAACTGTATGAGGTGCGCCACCCGCCAGTTCAGATGGAAATTATATAACAACTAAATTAACTGCATGGTTAGATATACTTTTCAAGTTACATCGAACTGTATGAAGTGTGCCACCCGCCAGTTCAGATGGAAATTATACTACATAGTACACTATAACAAGTAATTTAACTGAATGGTTAGATCTACTTTTCAAGTTACATCGAACTGTATGAGGTGTGCCACCCGCCAGTTCAGATGGAAATTATACTACATAGTACACTATAACAACTAAATTAACTGCATGGTTAGATCTACGTTTTAAGTTACATCGAACTGTATGAGGTGCGCCACCCGCCAGTTCAGATGGAAATTATACTACATTGTACACTATAACAACTAAATTAACTGAATGGTTAGATCTACTTTTCAAGTTACATCGAACTGTATGAGGTGTGCCACCCGCCAGTTCAGATGGAAATTATACTACATAGTACACTATAACAAGTAAATTAACTTAATGGTCAGATCTACTTTTCAAGTTACATCGAACTGTATGAGGTGTGCCACCCGCCAGTTCAGATGGAAATTATACTACATCGTACACTATAACAACTAAATTAACTGAATGGTTAGATCTACTTTTCAAGTTACATCAAACTGTATGAGGTGTGCCACCCGCCAGTTCAGATGGAAATTACACTACATAGTACACTATAACAAGTAAATTAACTGCATGGTTAGATCTACTTTTCAAGTTACATCGAACTGTATGAGGTGCGCCACCCGCCAGTTCAGATGGAAATTATACTACATTGTACACTATAACAACTAAATTAACTGAATGGTTAGATCTACTTGTCAAGTTACATCGAACTGTATGAGGTGTGCCACCCGCCAGTTCAGATGGAAATTATACTACATAGTACACTATAACAAGTAAATTAACTGAATGGTTAGATCTACTTTTCAAGTTACATCGAACTGTATGAGGTGTGCCACCCGCCAGTTCAGATGGAAATTATACTACATAGTACACTATAACAACTAAATTAACTGAATGGTTAGATCTACTTTTCAAGTTACATCGAACTCTATGAGGTGTGCCACCCGCCAGTTCAGATGGAAATTATACTACATAGTATACTATAACAACTAAATTAACTGAATGGTTAGATCTACTTTTCAAGTTACATCGAACTGTATGAGGTGTGCCACCCGCCAGTGCAGATGGAAATTACACTACATAGTACACTATAACAAGTAAATTTACTGAATGGTTAGATCTACTTTTCAAGTTACATCGAACTGTATGAGGTGTGCCACCCGCTAGTTCAGATGGAAATTATACTACATAGTACACTATAACAACTGAATTAAGTGAATGGTTAGATCTACTTGTCAAGTTACATCGAACTGTATGAGGTGTGCCACCCGCCAGTTCAGATGGAAATTATACTACATAGCACACTATAACATTTAAATTATCTGCATGGTGAGATCTACTTTACTTTCAATGCCATAAAAGAAGCACACCATACGAAATGTAAATAGAGTACGGTAGGTCAAAAGAAGACCTCAACACATGATAGAAACAAATACATAACAATCAAACTTTATCAACACGATGGAATACAACACGTAATCATCAAAGCTTGTCACATAATAACAAATCTCACCACATAATGACAAAAACACACCACAAGACAAAACTTCAAGACCAAAAGAATAAAGATTACATAAGAAAGTTATAGCTTTCCATAATTCTTTCTTGTTCTCCACTGTATTCTACTACTTCCATTTCATCATTAGCCCTAAAACAACCCAAATCCTGGGCATCTTCATAAAATTTATGAGATACAACTGTAGGAAGTTCAGATTTGACTTAAACTTATAGAAAAAAAGGGTAAACTCCACTTAAACAATTCAAACAAAGGAAAAACTGTTGCCATAGCCATACTAGCCTAATAAGGACAGGAAAACAATGTGGAGTGAACAGTTCTTACCTGTCAACTGTCTTTCGCTTTAGACTGAAGTGTTGCTAGTGGTTGTCTGTAGTTAACTGGCTGGCTGCACTATGTTGCTGAGGAATAAATAGGTGTATCTTCATCAGTAAGAACAAATGGAGACCTTACAAGAAAATATTCAAGGGATATTTGTGCTGAATTGTAATCTAACCTTGCACAGCTCTATTAATTTATTTATCCTCAAATTCATTGCTTTCCTGAATCAAAAAGCCAATTTGAATAAAATCAGTCCAATTCCACTGAACAACACTTTATATTTAGCCTGTGTGGTGACCGACTGGGAAAAAAACCGATTGGAAAACGAAACCGAACCGGAACAAACGAACTAAGAATGAAACAAGAATATTATTATTGCAAAAGTAGACAAAGTACACCAATTAAACCAATGGAATAATAAACAGAGATAAAGTTATCTGGGCTATAGGTTGGCCAACACTTCATAGTCTGGGTTCAGCAATGGGTTACTCATGAAGTTCTCTTCTATTTAGCCTTTCACGAATGTTTTCACTTCGTGACACGTATGTCTTCCTCTAAAGGTATCTCAGTAAAAAACAGCCGCCATATTTTTGTAATATCACGCCCCTGGTGAGTCATGGGTAGTACCAGTCCTTTACACTTACCTGGCGCTGTTGTCGCGCGAGGAAATCAATTTTCCTTACAATCTTCAATTTTGGTCCAACATTACGAATAAGTTATGCTCCCAAATCACTACCGGTATAACTCCGCTTTCCAAGAGGCCAAGCAAAGAATTCCTCATCAATTTCCATGCATGAAAGAAACATATATTTATATTAAATTTTAAGGCGGGAAGTTGCGGTCGCCTCGCCAACGAACGAATACCACAACATTATGTTTATGAAGTTAGGTAGATTTCACCTATTCTGCGCGCCGGCATATCATTTTCCTGGAGAAGTATTCTAACTGACCGTCGCCGGGACCCAAGGTCTTGATTTGGGTGACATAACGAGCTAACAGTGCCTTCCATTTGTGTCTCAAATCTAAGGAACGTCAAAACACTAACAGAAAACAGCTTGTATTTTTTTATGTATTTTAATACATCGTCCTTTGGTGCGAATTGCAGTCGATCCAAAAACACTTGGATCGACTACAATACGCACCAAAGAACGATGAGGACATCATGACCTTCAAACCTTAACAATAGAAGTAACGAACACAGTTTACTCACCACGAAAGGATTCAGCATATTCGTTGTACGGGGCGCCTAAACTGGTAAGCCATTCGCCTACTTCCTCTACTGTCCATACTTTAACATCTTAGGATCCATGAGCAGCCATTGAATTTAAAATAACGCAAGAAACAGGACCTCCAAATATTCAAAACCTTCTCCAAAAACTGGCCGAATGAAAAGGAGTACAGAGAGGGTCATCAAGTTTCTTTATCGCTGTTCAGTAATGCATCTTGATTGACGGAAAATTATGTCGCCTTTTTGACCGGAAATTTTTGTCAGAAGACTTAAATACCGCAGCCAATCACATGGTTCGAAGTGACATTTGTAACCGGAAACAAACCTTTTGAATTTCACCGTGCAGCTGACATCTATGCTTGTTACGATCCAGATTTTTAGGAGCTTAAAAAAACTACCGGTACTGGCTCACATTCGCATTCGCACGACCCAAATTTTCTTGTCACTTGTGGTATACCTGAGTACAGCAAGACTTACAAACTCTTTTCAAGTTTTGAATCTCATTTTTCCCGCAACCATCCCGCACTTATTAAGGAAACGGATGAAGGAAAAGGGAACGAAATTATTTCTCATGATGATTCGGATGATCCGGAACATTCGCCCAGTTCAGAGGGAGAAAGCGACTCAGAGAATGACACGAGAGATACATCTTCGAATGTCTTCGAAACGTTGATATATTCATACTTAAACTAGAGAGTGTGACAAATTGAGCCAGACTGCAATGAGAACTACGTACAAATAAATAAGCCCTGAGGACAGTTTGTTCGGCCCAGTATATCATATTGATGAATAGCTATTTATAAGCCCACATCTGTATGAGTTCAAAAAACCAATCTAACATGGTTTAGATTAATCGGCCTTTTACTATTAAAATTGGTGTAAAAGTGCACTTCCAACTGTGCAATTTTATCCTTGATAATACCCATAAACTCTTATCCTTTAAAAAGAGTAAAAATACCCTACATTTAGAGTAATTTTAGAAGATTATTTTGGTGTAATAGTTTACACAGTAACAAGGTGTAAAAATACCCTACATATAGAGTAATTTTAGAAGATTTTTTTGGTGAAATAGTTTACACAGTTACAAGGTGTAATTTTACATTTTTGCGTTCGTAACATTACACTTTAATTTTTAGTGTGTAAGGTAAAAGGACTTGCATAGTTGTAAGAATTCTATTGCATCAGCGCAATTAATTTGCTTCGTATTGCAATCTTCAAATCTCCTGAATAAATGCAGCTTTGTATACTTACTTATGTAAATGTTCTTCATTTTCTTGATAATGATGACAGAATGTCATCGAACGTCGAAATCTGTCCGGGATAGTTTTTGATTAATTTAATAACAAAAGTCAATCTTATACGTAATCACATTTTTTACCACACTTGCTTGCAATATCGCAATCTGATTGACTAATTGCCGTTGTTGATAAGAGTCTAGACAACGTTGCCGCGTCGTGCTCGCGTCAATAGGGAGCTTAAGCACGCGCGTTTTTGAGACGCGAACGGCAACGGGAAGTGAGCTGTTTTCCCTTTCAACTTCTCTTTACACAACCACATTTACATTGCTGAGTATCTTTTCTCCATTAGAGATGATTAGTATAAAAATCTGGGAGACACCACTGTCCTGGCACGCTAAATGCTCTCTTCCGGTTGCCGTCCGCGTCTCAAAAACGCGCGTGCTTAAGCTTCCTATTAATGTGTCACGCAATGTATTAGCCAATCAGGAACGCTCATTTTGGGAAATAATTCAATCACATTGTGAGAAAGGTATAGACAACGCCTGCTCTTTCTTTGTGTCATGATCTTGGTCACGCTCTGAAATAAACATCATCTTTGGCGTTGAATATTGTGATAAAAAACAAATCGAACGAGGTTGAACGTTGTCTGTACTCTTATCGACAACGACACTCGTCATCACAGAGGTCAAAATTTGAGTACAGACAACCTGAACCACCTTCGATTTGTTAAGTCCCTTTTAAGCCAAGAGTAGCATCAGCCGTCTGCTGTTTCTTGGGTCATGTAACAAAATCCACTTTCCTAAAATGCCAAAATGCCAAAAAATAAGAATAAATGAATAAATAAACAAATTCTCACCATCCTGTGTCCGCACGTCCTCCGTTTCTACACTATCGTCCCACTCATTAGTTTCACTGTTGACCAAAGTTTTAATCACCACTTCATAACCCTTAAGATTTGAAGCACAGTGTGGAATAACAATTGTGACAGCTTTATTGAAATGTAGAATCCCTGTACTGTCCACTGCTGATAGCTCAATGACATCGCTTACGATGGCCTCATGGTGAAGGAGAGGAGGGCAACGAGCATGAGGATTCCATCTGAGAAGGGTCAGTGTTCTGTCTTCAGGCACAGCGTCTGGAGGGAATATTACGTGTACAGCAACTTGCTTGAGGTCCCACTGTGTCCCTTCTTTGACAACCTTTCCTCTGAAAATGTCAAACAAAAAAGTTGGCCCACTATGCCCACGAACCCACCTTTACGTAGTCTCCTTCGCAGCCGTTTTTTTTATGTCACGCAACGCTCTCTCAAAGAACCTTGGTGAGGCGAGCGTTGCCTGATGCACAAGGAGACTTACCTATACAAAGAGAACCTAACTTCTTAAAAGTCAGGCTTAAAATTAACAAACCTTAACCGGTGGCCCAGTCGGTTGAGCATCGGAACCCGGTCGGAACAAAGTTCAGGGTCTAAAAAACAACTGAGCAGAAAGTGCTACCTTTGTGAATTCATCTGCAAATGTCTTCTCAGATACGTACTATAAACCGTAGGCCCCATCTCACAACCTTATACCTGTTAATCCGCAACATCATGGATCGTTACAGAACCCACTGTTAACACTGGACATAAGTGCACTGTTCGTGAAGAGTAGGGGAGACCCCAATTCTCAGAGTATTTTAAAACCAGACAATAATAAAGCGTCGTGAGACTGTATGTGATATGTGCCGTACATAAATCCATTACAAGTACCATGATCACAATGATTGCAGAAATGCCCTGGGTTACGGTCAAATCAGCGAAAAGAACCCATGAAACACAGAAACTCACCAGTTTCCATAATCTTCTCCAGACATTAACCATGCATTGTCATGGATTATTCAAAGAAAAAGACTAGAATGTTCTCCAAGTCACGAAATCTTGGCCAACTTTTTTAACTAACGTCAAAGTTTCGATAAATGTTGACCTTATTCCTCAAACCTAGCGATGAGGTCAAGAGATATTGATTAATGGGACGATATTTAAACGAAATTGCAAATAAATATTGCATATTTCTAGCTTGACGACCTCCTTCAAGAGTAAACGGTTTAGCATGGTGATTGCCTGTATATTTTAGATGGCATATGATAAGCCGTGATTCCAGATTCTAGAGATCGTCTTTACCTGTGTAAAACAATGCTATTCCTATCCGTTTCTCGAAAGGAACTCGAGTATTCATTTTCATCCTCAGATGTGGCCTCGATTTCCTCCTCAGAAGTTAAATCGACATCTTGGTCGTCTTCAGATTCTTCAGAGGTTACTTCTATCTCTTCGCCTTTGCCTTCTTCTCCTGGTGCTTTTTTGCTTTCTTCTTCGTCTTTCTCTCCACTGACACTCCCTTGCGTCGAAGGGGCTTCTTTAAAGGAGGGCGCTTGGTGTTCTAACGTAATCGAAGGGAATGTTACAAAATATTATATGAAAGATGAATAAAGAATCAAGAACGACTAATTGGCTATTTTACAATGAGGTAAGTGCGTACAGTTACTTGGCCTTTGAATAAAGGCGAAGATGGCGTCGACCTGGTTTTTAAACAGATTTTACTGTTTTTCCTTTGTAAATCTGAGTCAGTTTGCGTAAGAACAGCCTAATTTATTATAGGTAATCACATGACTTCGAGTGGAATTTGGAATAACGACAAAATTCATGCGATTACCTATAAATAATACAAGAGAAAAACAATTTCGAAATAACTTATCATAATTATGCAGAAGGAACGCACGCATATCACGTATCACGATTTTTGCGCCATCCAAGGCTCGCATTTGATTCGCTATCTGTGTTTTTCGTTAATCATTGACCAATCAAAATGCTTGGTGTGTTACATCCTTTTTTTGCACCGAATGAACGCTTTGAGTTACCCAAAACTTAGCCAATCACCGACTGCACAACTGTCTATAGGTTGGGTCGTGTCGTAGCTCATTGAACGGGGTTCAGGATTGAGCAAAAGAACAATAGAACGAACAACGATAACAATGGATTTAGCACAGAACACAATAGGAAGTACGACACTATACAGACAATGAAATATAGTGTTAAACAAGAGGTACGACCCTACCATATAGGTGGTTTGCAACCATTCTCTGGAGACACACAACAATGCTGCAATGCACAATCGTTGGTGGACGAACAAAAGGAGCTACCGAAAAATATTTTGTTTTCGTCCACCAACATGGCGGCAATGGCATAACGTGAAAGCCACCAATAGGGGACCACTTGTGAAACCTCGTTCTCAGGGTCTCTCCTCTTCCCGCCCTCTGGAGCGAGAGAAGAGGGGGTTATGAAAAGAATGGATACTCCAAAATAACTTGTACAGCTGCGGACCTAATTTTATGAAATAATTTTACATTTGTAAACCCCTTCTGAACTGAAATTTTTATATTTTAATTGAATGAATATGTAATAAAGGTTAAGTTTTCATTGTTTTGTGAATATTAAGTGCCAAACGATCTTATTCAAGATTTATTAAGTTTAAATATGGTGTCACCAGAACAGTTTATGAAAGCTAACCATTTCGAAAGAAAATGAAATTTTAGTGAAGGAAGACGTATTTCAACGCATTGTTTTGACATGCCATCGGATTTGCGAAACACGGAAAAGGAAACTAGATGTCGCAGTTGCATATAATTTTGAATTGAAAGGTAATTTTTGCATGTTTTTACTTCCTAAGCTTGCTGAAAGATACCTTAGCCTTTCGATTTGATCGAGAACAATATCCTTTCTCACAACGAAACAGTAACAAATGTAAATAGATGTCAGCTGGCGAAAGCAAGAGCTTTCTTCCTGTTAAATTTTTCTTCGTGGAAACCGCGGTGAAAGAAGAAGCTCGGCCTTTTAAGCTTATCCAATACTGCGAGAGTTTTATCAAAATTGAATCGAATAATTTTCGATTTTTATAGGGAGCGAAAACGGCTTTAAATTATTCCAGTTCTTCCGCAAGTAGCAACGTTGCTTAATCTGATGGCATGAACAACAGAAGATGGGTTAGTCTACCCGTACAAGGGACCTGTTTGTCACAGGCAATCATGTGACCAGACCAAACCAGGGTCACTCTTCTCTAGAGAGTATGGGAACGAGGTTGTCACTTGTGTTTAGAAATGCAGGTAAATAGAGGCAAGCCAAACCTCCCTTTCAACAAAAATTAAGCCACAGGAAATGTGCCAAATTTGATTACATTTTTTTAAAGATATATTCTTTGTTAAATTTCGAACTTTCAGAGCATCATTGCTCAGAAATCATCTGGTACATTGGGTTGAAACTTTCAGAGATAGCTCATCATTTAATGCACTTTCAATATTCAACACTTTATTCTCTGCTGACTGATTAGAAAACATTAGCCTTGTGTTCATACACGTTATTCCAAAATGGCCACCATTTTACTATTCTTTTTTTTGATTGCAAATTGGCAATCGACCTCGTTTACGGTTAATTTTACATTTTAATGCGAGGCCAAAAAGGCCAATTTGCAAGGAATCAAAGGAATACTAAATGCGGTCATTATGGAATTTAAGGACGTTCGCGCGAATTTTTTTCAACATTGATTTTTTTCTGTAACTTTTACCACTGTAAGATGATGAGTTAGTTATGTCAGAAATGTAAAAAAAATGGGGGGTCACCGACTTCGTTTTGGATAGATCATGCCCGGAAAAACACCCAAAATGGGACAAAATCGGGCTTCGTTAGCGAATAAGGCCAGTGTCTGTAAACCCAAATATATTGCAATTAAATCTTTGAAGTGAAATCTTCTCTGCCGAATATTGTTTAAGTGAACTTACTAAGTGAATTTAGTCAACTGGTGAGGTTCTTTAAAGATCAAGTTCGCATTTAGCGACCACAGTTTCACGCGCCTTGCAGCCGCAAGATGGCAGGATTTGATGTCCCGTGAGCAGAAATCTTGAAATTTTTTTAACTTCCCACATTGATTTTT
>OX421453.1:34459086-34466586 GCA_949126865.1 Montipora capitata | reverse complement strand
CTTATCAGCCAGTTGGGAGTTTCAAAAAAATACGGCCGCGCGTCGGGCTAAAAACAAGTATCTTTTGTTATGGAAATTGTTTGCAGAAATTTGCTTTTGCTTTATCCTGACGCACGCACGTGTTTTTTTGGAACTCCGAACTGGCTTATTTTCGGTTTCTAGATTGTTCTCGCAAATTCTCTGCATGCCAATAATAAAGCGAAGTCAAAATTCCTAAACACTGTTTCGAGCTATCAACATAGAGCAATCACTAGAAAATCAAGAAAATAGCTAATCAATGGCACCAAACAAAACAAAATCCAATAAAGTTCACAAGTTAATGGACACTCGCGTGACCGCCGTTACAATGGCACACTAGTTTCCTCAACACTATCACGCTCATCAAAATCGCTGTGCATGAGCTGTATTTTTATGACATATCTTGGGGACTGGAGATCACGTTGCTCGTAAATATGCTACTGCGGTTCTATGTAAGTTTTTCGTTTCCTTACTTTGTATCCAGAGGCAATCATCAGTAATACTGACCAAATGCCCTGAAATACCAAGACCATTGTTACCCAGCTACATGATCATAATTAAGCTTAAAAGCCGCAATTATCCGATGGCAGACTTTTCAAAAATATGAACTGTCAAAGTACATTTTTCCCGCGACAATCCGTAGGCAGGCTATTCACAAATATAAATTGTTAAGTGGCCCTTTTTCCAGTTTGGATACCCGTGGTATCCAACACTATCGCTATCGAGTCTGTAAACTGCTAACTAGCTACAATCTTGTCTATGAGCCCCTGCTTGGCGTTACCAGTAGCGTCATATGGGATAATCATGACACGAAAGCTGCTCTCGCACGCTCAAAAGTTACATCATTCGAGAGCACACCTCCCATTCAAAAAATAAACTGAGCTGGCCGACACTAAAAAAAAAAAAACGCACGTGGCATTTCATGTTAGCTATTAATACACCGTTTGCGTCTAATTAAGAACAAAAAGCACGTGTTTAAAAGGATGTCACGATCGGCGTTAAATTGTAAAAAATGCCGCGAAACTCGAATTGGCGGCTTCGGTAATGATTGCGCGGGAAATTTTAAAGAGCGTAACGGTTGCATATTTCTGCTCGAAACTCCGAGATAAGTTTGCCAGAACATAACGACAAGTGGCGTTACTTTAGCGGTATTCATCGATCAGTGAAAGTGAATCTGAAAGCTTTCATGAAACAAAACACTCAAAGAATAATGAATAACCGAGGTCCAATTATATATATTCATCTTCCACCCCTCAAAATTAGAGCCATCCAAAGTGCGGAGCTATTGACTTTTTGCCAAGCTAATCTCAGCATTTTTCCGGACAGACAATCGTTCGCGGTGAAGAACCCAATACGGTGAAATTATTTGAATTACTGTATTTGTCCTTTAATTGGAGAATTGTTATTTATGTATTGTAATATTACCACAAAGTAGGAAATGTTTAATTCCAAGGATGTGAAACATACTCATTATAATTTCTTGGACATCGTTACTTTATTACTTAATTGTTCATTCAGTTTATTCATTAATTAACTTATTAAGTGATTAATTTCCGAAAAGGTGCTGGATGAATAAAAATTTTACACCTCGAATTCCTGAGAGTTGACTGTAATTCTTTTCATAAGCTATATTTACGTTTAAAGCAGGAGGCCTGAAAAAAGGAGAACTGAAATTGCAAACTATAAAAAAGAGGATAAAACCATTTAAAAAAAGAAAGAAAGAAATCGGCCGTAAGGAGGATTCGAACCTTTTACCACAGACTATCAACTCCATCCAACCACCTAATCTGCCTGCATTCTACGCTTCACGCTTTACATCCCTGCGCTAACCATACCGAACGTATTTTATCTGTTGAATTTTTAAGAACTGTATTTGCGGTCCCTTAAATTCGTTGCCGATATTTACCTGATCTATCTTTTGATTTTTCCACGCTGAAAAATACAACATGATTTACGTTCACAAAAGTGTTGATTGGCACGATTTGCGTGCTATTAGCAACTAAGCATTGTCGATTTTACACCATTTTGTCGTCTGGCCAGCAAGGTGACTGAACAGATTGACACTTTTTTTCCACTGCTTGTTAACCGTGCTTAAGGACGGTGCCTACTAATTCACAGGTATTTTTGCCCCGGTTTATGATTATGTGGGAAATGTAGATCTTAACAAATATTATGGAAATCAAAAAAGAAAATTGGGGGTAACCACGCATTTTTCAAAGATAATTCATGAACAATATTTGTAAAAAGCTTTAAAATACAAAGCAATGTATGGCGTTTTTTGTCAAATTGAAGCTTAATTATCTCTGAAAAATGCATGGTTACCCCCAATTTTCTTTTTGGATACCAATAGTACTTACTAAGTTCTACTTTCTCTGCATAATTTTAAACCGCGCAAAAATATCCCTGCATTAGTAAGCATCACCGATAGGAAATCCGAGTATCTCGAGATGCGCAGAACGTATGCGCAATAACAATAGTAGGCACCGTCCTTAACCGTTGAAAAGCGTCTCAAAACAGACGTTAATCGTAAAAGGCGTCTCGTGAATCGTGCCTTAAACGTTTTGATGTCATGTAAAACCATTCAAGCGTTCTACAAAGCTTTAAGAGCGCTACTTTAGTTCTTGAGTCTTTTGCCATTGCTTCGTATAATCTCAGCGATGCGACCCTACATAGACCCTATAGTTTTATCGATTAACTCCCCAGAAATGCTTCCAGAGTAAGATCAGTAGTGGGGTTGAGAACTCTAACCCTTACTTTTGTTTCCTCGGGTATTTATTTTCTCGATGGCACTTTTTCCGTTAATTCTGCGGGGAGTTATAGCCTTAATCTTGATTGTACTGGCAAATTTTCATTTTACATGCTCCGTATCTCTTAAAATATCTTTTATGTAGTAACTCAACGTAGCAACACTAGCGACAAGCGTGACTGCGTCAGAGGCCAGTGTTTTCGGATGATTAATGTGTTGAAATACGACCTCTTAAATTGACCAAGTCTTGATTTCGTGACGTCGATAGCCTCGATAGACAATCTTGGACAAATTAAATGGAAAACTGAGACCACCCCTCCCCCCAAATCAGTGATGGGATCCTTGATTTGGGGAGAAGGGGGCATTTCTTTTCCATTTCATTTCGTCCAAGATTGTAGCTACAGTCTCGGTCAAAAATGCTGTAACACAGACGGCAAGTAGCCCCCTCTCCCCCTTCAATGTTGATGCTTATGGGTTGGAGTGCAAAAACCAACCGGTCTATGCAACATAGATGGGAAGGAGGAGGCGGGGAACGTTATTAACAGCTTTGATGCGCTTCAATTACTGTTCTAGCGAAGTGTTATAACTATTTATGACCGAAGTTGTAGCTGACTAGGCCGACCGTTACCTGCGAAGCTTTTCAACTGTAATTTAAGTTTTATCGATTGGAAAGTGGTCAGCCAATTGACGACATTTGGCAGGATACATCTACAACCTCGGTCATAAATAGTTGTAACACTTCGCTTGAACAGCAAGTGAAGCGCATCAAAGCTATTATAATTAATAACGTACCCATTCTCCTCCCTCCCGTCAATGTTGCATTTACCGGTTGGTTTTTGCACTCCAACCCATAAACATCAACATTGAAGGGGGAGAGGGGGCAAATTGCCGTCTGTATTACAACATTTGTGACCGAGACTGCAGATCGACCATTACCCGAAACTGTGAGACGGAGAACGAAGTTTAATCGCTTAAATTTCAAAAGTGGTCAGACAATTGACGACATGTCTGATAGGTACAATAGCAAGGCCAAAGAAAGACAAACTACGTTTTCACGATATTTTTTGCTCCTTTTGATGAAAGGCTTCGACAACATAAAAACACTCACAGAAAGCAGAAGAAAACATGTTATCGGTGACAGAATTATGTCACGTCTAGGCAACCCGAATGATCACATTTCATTGAATCATGTACCATACCACAACATTCGCAAGATTTGGCTTTCAAAGCAACCTTATGAGATTTCTCTGGCAGGGTAGGAGGAAACATTGTTTACTTTTTTTGCCACAATGTTTATGACATTAACTAACAGCGCTTATTCTAAGCCAAACAAAAAAGAAGCCGATCAGCAATTTGCAAATTTAATGTTCATCTGACCTTGAGAGAAAATTCTTAAGTATTTGGTATCAACGATACTGCCTTAGACTGCGAGCAGTCTCTCTTTTGCTCGAAAATCCGCCGAGAGAGCGTGATTTGCGAGGGGCGAAGCCGCAAGCCGCGAGCCTCGAGTAGCACGGGCGCAGGGAGACGAGGGACAAGAGAAGTCTTTCTTCTCTTTTCCTTCGTCTCCCTACGCCCGCGCTACTCGCGGCTCCCGGCTTCGCCCCTCGCACATCACGTTCTCTTGGCGGATTTTCAGGCAAAAGAGAGACTGCTCGCAGTCTAATGCTGCCTAAGTGCCCGTAATTATAAATGAATTGGCCGAAGTTAAAATCCACAGCCAAAAGTGAAAGAATGTATCATGGTGTTCGCTACATTCGAACAAATATTTGGTTGACTTACATGGGGTTAATGGGGTTTTCTTTGAAATATAAAGTCTGGTGTTTTAATTTTTGATTTTAGTGATCTTTCAACTCATCAATGGTTAAAATAATGACCTCACACTGTTGCTATCACTTCCCCTCAGCAACCATGTAGAGTATAAATTACTATATATACATATGTACGTTTTCAGCCTTATTTATTCATACCTGTCATTCATCTACTCGACTGGTTCTTATCTTTCTACTGTGGTATCCCACACATGCAGCCTAAAAGGCTACCTATTTCTAGCATTGTCAAAATGATCTTGAGTAAGTACTCTCCCATGAAACAAAGACATTTCAAAAATTTATCAACCTTCTCTCTTCCTCATCGTCTTTCAAGTGAAACACAATGATAATAAGAAAAAAAGATTCCACAATTCAAAGTTACCTTTGGGAGCCAAGGTGACTGCCTTTTCCCCAGTGCTTATGAATTTCTGTCAAAATGAAGATTATGTGTGAAACGCAAAATGCAGGCAACAAATTATATAAGTTATTGCACAAAATACTCTTTAACGCGAATGTAATTAGCTAAGAGCGTCCAGTTAATCCTGGGAATGAGTGCAATCTCTTGATAAATGGACTAGCTGCCAACAATTCATTACATTAATATGCAAGATGCGTGCGCAATACACTATGTTCAACAGCAATGCACGCTGGTCGACCTTTTCCTCACTATTTTCTTGAATTATTGTTTACTCCAACAACAATGTATATTAAAACAACTTTTGAACGAGGTTTTTGTGGTATCTAAATGATTACAGCCTCGTCAAGTTAAATCAGCTTCGGGGAAAACTCCCCTAAACGTTGATTATGCCGGATATTACAATAACATCATCCAACAACTGATTATTCACGAAGAAAAACTAATTGTCACACAAATTTCGCCCTCGCACTAGCAGTTAAACAGACCCAAAGTGGATTTAGTCTGCAGCAATGTTGAGAAAGCATCAATGTTCTTTCTTGAGACAAATTGCCCTTGGCAAAATGCCGCTGCACTTATGCAGGCTCCCGTTGTTGCTTCATTTTCTCATGGCTTCGTGGTAAAGCAGAGTTTTTTTCCACAGCCACTTCGTTCAAATCAGGGTTTTCGATTGAAGTGCTCATTACTTCGGTTTAGTAATTTTGCATCTACCTGCTTTGAAAAAGTCGGTCCAGGCGCGCCCAGATAACTAGACTAGAAGATTCTGGGTAGGTTTTCAAATTCATTGTCTTTTTACTACTATAGAAAACTAACTAACCTGCAAGACATATTGATAGCGATGTTTTCTTTCATAATCTCCCACGGATGAAGCCAAAGCTTGGATGCCACGAAGAAACCTCTTTATCTTCCGTTGGTCCATTTCTTTGCACTTTCTCGTCCACAGCTCTTCATAAAATAATAAGGCTTCCTCTGCGTACCTTCTGTGAAGCTCCTTTTCGTTAAGGTCTAAGCACAGTCGAAGGATACCCCTTATTGTTCTTTGTCTGGCCATTGAGCTCATCGTCTCTGTTCTCTGTTCAATACCTTCTCTTTGTTCCCACTGTGCTCGCCAGGAAGTCAGAAGAGTTTTTCGGAATTCGGCGATACTCTCTCTTTCATCTAAGTCTTCATACAGTTGTTCTACTTTACTTCTGAGAGTTTCTTTCTCATTGCCTTTGTCACCGACAAAGTTTGCCTTGAAAAGAACTTTCTTGTACAAATTTAACTTGAGTCTTGATGTGTGCTTTGAACGGTTCTCGTGCATACCAAGTCGAATGCAGAGCTTTAGTACCTTGTCCAAGAGCTCCACTCTACTGCTTAACTTTTCGTTTAACTCTCGATTATCCGTTGTTGCATCCAACATTGCATAAAAGTCTTTCTCGGTTTCATCCAGGTATCCATCATAAAACCACAATTCCTCTTTTTCATACTCGTGCTTTACATCCTCATCTCCTTCAATATCTCTCGAAAACTCCGATAACGTGTCAATGATGACTCTGTTCTGCTCAGTAAAGCTAAACCGAGAACTCCCTCTCTCCTCTTTCCATAAACGCTGACAAAACGCCAAAGCTTCTTTCTTAAACTCCGTCTTCTGACTATCATCCGCCATCAAGTAAATGATACTGTCAATAAGAAATTTCCAAACCTTGCTATGGTTCCCCGGTTTCAGTGATTTCTCCATTTCCCAAGCATTCCGGAACAAATTTAATGCTTTTTCAGGCTCTTGTAGGTTTGCCTGAATAACGCCTTGCTGGAAAATGCTTCGCACTGTATCCGGATGATCTCCAAGACGTTTTCTTCGTATTTCAAAGGCCTTGTCAGCTGGTTTCATTGCTTCCTCGAATTTTCCTTGAAATTGATAAGCATTTGCAAGATTTCTGCAGAAATCGGCTTCATCCTCAAAACCTGACATTTCAAGCTCTTCTAAAAGCCTGATTGCCTCTTTGTAGTATTCAACGGCCTTCTCATAATTTCCTTGACCCTCATAAATAGTGCCTATTTGATTTTTGCAAACCGGCAAGTTATAACAAAACTTACCACCCTTCACCACTTTCTCCGTCATCTTTAGAGCCTTGGTGTAAAACTCAAGGGACTTGTTGAGATCTTTGAGACCGTAATAGCAGTTACCCATTGCGTTGTAACACCTGACAAGGAGGACATCAACTTCTAGAAGCTTTTCTGTAAGGTCTAAGGATGACTGTAAGCACTCCAGTGCTTTCTTGAAATCAGCTTGCTTATAACAGATTTCGCCTTCGCAATACGAGTACAAACCTTGGGTCAGCGTGAAATGCTCCGCAGTTGTATCTTGGACTTTCCCAAGAGAATTAGCTGCTTGTTTCAACACTTTAAAAGCCTCACTAGGCCCGTCTTTGTCCCCGACATACAAGGACTCCCAACACTTTAAATGAGCACGAAAGAGTGAGCCTGCAGTGGAGAAGCAAAGAATCATACAAACATCACATAAAAGATCC
>OX421453.1:34444086-34446586 GCA_949126865.1 Montipora capitata | reverse complement strand
TTTAACTCGAAGGGACGAATAACTGTGGACGCCATATTCAAATTACAGTGCAGCTCAAATATATGCGAACTACGCATACGCGTATTATACGCTCGTATTTTGCGTATACGCGTATGTCTATACGCGCACATATACGCGCGTATATGTCTCTTTGTTATGCATTTCCATAGGTTTCTTTATATGAAGCATTGTTGGTCAAACAAAAGACCTGTCATTCTTATGGGAATGAAAAACACTTCGAAACGAAATTTGCATATTGTTAAAACCTCATGCCGATCAATGAAAGCTATCATATTTCGAGTTTTCGATCACTTCGCAAATTCACCGACAAACTTGCTCGATCTTAAGCTACCAAAAATGGGAAGAAAATTGAAACAGTCGCTTGAAGTCCCTATTTCAACACGTGAACTTTATGTTTTTACAAGGAAAGTTCAGTGCGTCAGCACCTGTCGGCAAGTCGTTTGCGAAATGTTTATTGTCTGAATTTTGTGTTCTTTACCCCCATTTACACGAGAAATTTTTCCTTGACAAGTCCACTTGTCAAGGAAAACTTGCCGACTGTACACACTAGCAAGTTTTCCTTGACAAGTTTTTCCATGACAAGTTTTCCTTGGTAGTGTAAATGAAAAATATGACAAGTTTTCCTTGACAAGTGCTGCAAATCAATAATATCTTTGTCACATTTTCCTTGTTGTCCGTCTACACGAGCAAATTTCTGACTTGACAATTTTTCCTTGTCAAGGAAAAGCTAGGACGCCAGATTTTCCTTAACAAGGAAAATTTGTCCGCTATTCCCCATCTACACGAGCAATTTTTCCTTGTCAAGGCAAACTTGTCAAGGAAAAATTGCTCGTGTAAATGGGGCTTTAAGATCCTCGTCGAAAAAATTTGACACAGATCATTCATTCAAACGGCAAAATGCTCTTTCCTTGACTAAAAAAATTGTTTATCAATGTTTCTATGGTGCGCCGCTCACGTTTAGATATTTTTTCTTCAAGGAAAAGTTCTGTGTTTCGGAACGTGTCGGCAAGTCACTTGCAAGATGTTTATTGTCTAAAGCCGGCGTTCCGAAGACCTTGTCGAAAAAATAATATCTCCGGTTATATTTGACACAATTCGTTCATTCAAACGGCAAAATGCTCTTTCTTTAGCCAAATAGTTGTTGATCAAAGTTTCTATGGCGCGCTGCTCACGTTTAGTTATTTTTTTACTTCACGGAAAAGTTCTGTTTCGGATCTGTGTCTGGGCACGCGTCGGCAAGTCGCTTGCGAGATGTTTATTGTCTAAAGCGTTCCGAAGACCTTGTCGAAAAAATGATATCTCCAGTTATATTTGACACAAATCGTTCATTCAAAGGGTAAATGCTCTTTCTTTAACCAAATTATTGTTTATCAAAGTCGTTATTTTTTCTTCAAGGAAAAGTTCTGTGTTTCGCCGGCACGCGTCGCTCAAAATGTGTTCATTGTCGACTCAGCGGCAAAATATCCTTGCTTTAAACAGAGTTCAGTCAAGTAAAGATTCTGCCAAGTACAAAATGTTGTTTCAGCCGAGTCCAGTCTCACTAAAATAGTCACTCCTTATTTCAACACATTGTTTTCATTTGTTTTCATGGTTTTTAAGCGAAACAATCGTATTTAAGTTAACTTTACATTAATTCCCAGTTATGATTCTGAGAATAGGAATGAAACATAATAACTCAAAGGTCCTAAATCATTTTATTTAACTTACAATGTTATTAACTTCGAAAAAAAATTAAGCTATTGACAAATTTATTTGAGCGAAAAGACCTACTGGCTAAGATCTAGGAGTAATTTCCTGTTACGTAAATAGGCGTCGATTGCTTTTTGGCAATCGCGCCATAGAATTTCCTGCTGTGATAAGGAGGCCGGAAAAAACCTAAAAACAATTTACTTAATCTTATTAATTTTCTCAGGATTTAAGGGAAGCTTACCCCCGACTCGCCAAACATTGCGCCCCGCAAGTTCACTGGGCGTGAACATATGCCGAAGCAGTTGAACAGCGAAGTTTCTTTCCTAAGTTGAACGCGACAGTAATTGAAAAATGACGTCGTCGTCAGCAGACTGAGACTGAATATTGCAGTCGGAGAATCAAGATCTGGCGACAGAGAGCGTCGGTTCTGGTGGAACTGGAGTAACTGGAGTGACTGGTACGGAGGTAGGAAGGACTGGCGCATTGGACGGTTCGGAGGACCCGGAGAGGACCGCAATTAACGTGTCAAGGCGTTCTTGCGTTTGCTGCTGCTGTTCGGCGAGCTGTTTCTGGTGCTCACAGATTTCTTTCAGATAACCAAGTAGTTCTGGCTTGTCCGGTGATGCAGCGAACAGACTTCGTTGGACTGTTCTAACCGGGGACACCCACTGCAAAGGGCTGCATAACACAGTCGCAATTCGTGGAGACGGTCGAACTATGGGTTCCGAAGATGCTGCCGGCATCTGTTCTTGTGAATCTGGTACTGCTATCAGATGGGGTGGATTATCTT
>OX421453.1:34434086-34439086 GCA_949126865.1 Montipora capitata | reverse complement strand
CTGCCCCCAGCTCCCTGAAGAGCCAGCCTGGCAGATCAAGGACAAGGATTTGCGGAGACGAGTCAAATTTCTAAAGTCCTGCAAGGATCAGTTATGGAACAGGAAGCGCAAATACTTAACTTCCTTGCGAGAGCGCCACAACCTTGTCCACAAAGTAGCCAAGTACCAAGTCAAAGTTGGAGATGCCGTAATTGTACGGTCCAACAACAAGAATCGGGGCAAGTGGCCTCTAGCCATTGGCGATGCTATTTACCCGGGCCCAGACGGACATACGCGGGCTGTTCAGCTGAGGACCAGTAAGGGAGGCATCCAGCGACCAGTTCAACACCTATATCCTTTAGAATTGCAGAGTGCGTCCAGGGTTGCCCAGCCAGCATTGGAGCAGCAACTGAACGCAAACGCCACCACGTTCAGACCAAGGAGAGCGGCAGCGAGCACCGCAGCAGTGAGAATCGCGCAGATTGCCGAGGAAGAAGAAAGCAAACAATTGTGAACATGACCGAATAACTGAAGTGACTGATTGCAAATATTTCATCTAGTCTTTTAATTTCATGGAATATTCGTTAAGCCGCAGTCTCCGTTATTGCGTGCACCTTCTCATTGAAGCTGCACGGGGGAGTGTGTCGGAGACTTCGTAATTCGATTAGGCCAAAGTTTTATTTCTTAATTAGCACCATTGATTGACATAACCTTGAATGAACTTTCATTGAATTCCACTTAGCAACGACCAATAAGATATTAGATTAAGCGATACATGAACATATAAGTTTAGGGTTCCTTTTTTTTAGAGTCAGAGTAGTTTTACACACCCGTTGTAAGACGAACACGAGAGGTTGATTAAACGCTTAGTTATAAACTCAGTCGAGTTTACTGATTGAGAGAGAGTTCGATAAGCTGTAATCCCTTGTAAACTGGGCAAAGTTTACAAAACATGGTACCCAGTTCTGGGTACGTTGGCAACGTTTACCAACGTTACCCAGTCTCAAAAAGCGAAAGGTTTCAAAGAATATCCTCTCTGAAGACGTAGAAGAACTATGTGAAAGGCTGGAAAGTAAGCGACATGATCTTGATTGTGTTTTCAGAAGTTATAGAAATTCCCCGAGTCGTGGAGCGACAGGTGCAATTTTCAACCTCAATTTTGCTAGGAATCATGCAATTACTCGTTTGTAACTGTGACCAAGTTAGGTTCGTGTTGTTATGTGAACAATATAGGGAGCAAAAAGACTGTTGCGTAATTCGTGGGAAAACACTTCAGTGTTTGTGAAGCAGTGAAGTGTGACACGCATAAATCAGCTGAATGAAATTTATAATTTGACGATGTTGTTTTGCAGAGGACGACAAAGAAATGTACAGAGATTTATTTATAACGTACATGCCCAGCCACTGCGCGCAAAAAAAGAGATAAAAGAGGGTCTACTCGTAGGGTGAGCCATTGTTTTACACAACGTTTCCTTTGCCATTGCCGCTGGGAATTTTTCAAACTCCCTAATACTGCTACTGTCTCTTGCTTTTTACAACAAACCCCTTAAGTTTATCTCGCAAACTTACAGTTTGAATCAATTAGAATTAGTCAGGATGGACATTCCTCTTTCTTCTTTCTTTTTACTGAAACCGGTATCTGTTTAAAGTCAAGTTCGTCGACAAAACGTATTAAAGGACTTTTTTCCACATTTTTCTCCATTTTGTCTCAGGAAGTTTCGCGTGGCCTTGCGTGTAAAGCCGCCGAGGTTGCCTACGCAACGCGAGAGTAAAATTCGCGGAAGAACTGGGTACCATGTCTAAAAATAGATTAAGAAGGATTACCTTAGTTAGAGGGCCTATATCGGGGATTCACTCTCTCACCTTGATAATCCCTTGTTATAACTCAAAAAACCTTCGTCATGTTTTCCATAAACGATCGTGAAAGGTAATCTTGCAAACAACCTTTCGAGTCAAAAACTACATTCAAGTGGTTCGCAATGAAATAATAAAAGTTATCACACCTTTTACTCTTTTCTTAGTTTCTATGTCCCGAAGAAAAATTTGAATCCTTTTTTAAGACACACGCAATTTCAAGTGACAACAAACATTTTAGTGGTGATTGATTGTTCGTTATACGGTGAACGTAGAAGCGTCGAGTAGAAACGGTTAAGCACAGCTGGGTACAGTTTTAGTTTATCGTTAGTAGCGAACTATAATCATAACATCAAAGTTTCATACCAGTTCTGGCTCCTTCTTCTTTTTACGTGCGGTAGGTACATCGCCACCTCCCGCTTTAGCTGCGCTCTTTCTTTTCTTAGCCGGTTCTGGCTGTGACGCTGGTTTTGGCTGTGGCGCTGGTTCTGGCTGTGACGCTGGGTCCTCCAAGACTGGGAACAGATGCGCGTTTGCGGGGTCCGTTAAGAATTTCTGTTCGAGGTCATCCAGTTTCGAGCGATCATCTGTGTAAGAACAAACATGACAAGTTAGCAAAAACATTAAATAAAAAGCCTATAGTCAAAGTGGACAAACATACATACCATTTACTCCAATAATATCAGCTTCCAGCACGTCAGGTCCATACCTTAGCATAACCTTGCTTCCCTTACTGACGTTATCTCCGCTAATTACTTTAACAATTTTGCTAACTGGAACAACACTTAGCGTCCAGTCGCAATCAAAATAAAACAATCCGTTCTTTGGAACCTTAAGAGCTGTGCGCAAAGACATGTTGACTAGGTACTGCTAAGATCAGTTCTAGGGTTGTGTAGAACTACGATGTAAATACCTTTTTTACCCTCTCCCGGATCAGATTGCAAAAGTAGAAGTCAATAATATCTTTTTCTTAATGACTTTTGAAATCGTTAGCACCAATCACTTTAATTAGTTTGTTGCCGTCTTTATGTTAATTTGCATAACAATAGAGAAGGATGTTGCTCCAGGATCAAACAGTCATTCTTGCATTTGCAATCATGGGAAGAACACCAGAACATGTGAGGATAAGAATTATATGCTTTCTTCGAAATCGAAGAGTATAAATGCCATTGTTCGACAACTTCAAGATGAAGGCATAAAAATAAGACGTCAAACCGTAGCCAGAATTATAAAGAGGTACAGCGAGGACGGATCCCTAGCAGACAAACCAGCTTCGGGCCGTAAACCAATTTTGACATTGGAACAGATGACTTTCATCGATGAAAAGATGGAGGCAAACGACGAATTGATCGCAGTTGGTAAGAACTTAATTGAAATGATCACCGTGGTCACAGAAACAATTTATTCTAATCGATTTCAATTTACAATTACAGGACTCCAGAAACTCCTGTATAGCGAGCTTGGTGTTCGCGTATTACCAGCCACGATAAAACGAGCAAGGAAAAAACTGGGATGGAGAAAATGTGGGCCTCGGTATTGCCAAATTGTTGGGGAAGCAAATCGCGTCGCCCGCCTTACGTTTGTGCAGCAATGTTTGGACAACAATGAAGATTTCGACAATGTCATCTTCACTGATGAAAGCACAATCTGGTTTGAGCGCCATGGAAAAGTATGTTTCAGAAAAGAGGGAACACCTGGCAAACTTAAGCCTCGCGGTAAACAGCCTTTCAAGGTAAACATATGGGCAGGCATTTCAAAGCGGAGTGCGACTCCAGTCCTCATCTTTACCGGAATCATGAAGAAAGAGTTCTACGTCGGGGAGATACTGGAAAAAGTGCTGTTGCCTTTTACGCAGAGTACATTCCGAGATGTTGACTATCGGTTCCAGCAGGACAACGATCCTAAACATAAAAGTAAGTTCATTACCCTTTCTTTTCTTCCTGTTGACACAGCAGCACAGTTTCTTTAAAAACTAAGCCTTTCATTCTATTCCAGTATAAACTTTAGACTTTTCCAAAGACGACAGCTCTTAATTATCCAGACTGAACATTTCTTTTTATTGTAGGTAAACTGGCAATGAACTTCGTGAGAGATAAAGAGATAAAATACTGGCCAACACCTGCCGAAAGTCCCGACCTCAATCCTATCGAGAACTTGTGGCATGAGTTAAAACATTTTCTGCGTGTCATAGTAAAACCCATGAACAAGGAGGAGCTGATTCAGGGGATCCACCGGTTCTGGGACACTGTCACTCCAGAGAAGTGCAAGCGATACATCGGCCACCTCAACAAAGTGCTCCCAGCTGTGGTTGAGCGCGAGGGGAGACCTTCAGGCTACTGAAACTACCCCAACCTAAACAAACGGCTCCTTTAGGAGCCACCAAATATAATAAAAGTCATGACCAACAGCAAACGATAATATGAGATTATTAGCCCATCAGTTAGACTTAAAAGTCCACATTTAGTTGATTTATCTGCAAGGTTCTTTTGTGCTTGGAAATTCGGAACGCGTCGGCAAGTCGCTTAGCATTCAATAGTTGACTAGTTCTCTCGTCGAAAAAATTATATCTCTGGTTTTATTTGACAAAAATCACTCATTTAAACGGTCAAATGCGCCTTCTTTTATTAAAGTATTGTTATTTCTATAGCGCGCTACTCAAGTTAATTTTTTTCAAGGGAAAAATTTGATTTGGCACTCGTCGGCAAGTGATCCTCTTAGAAAAAATGATATCTCCGGTTTTATATGACACAAATCATTCATAAAAAGAAGGTAAAATACTCTTTCTTTAACCAAAGGATTGTTTATCAACGTTTCAGTGGCGCGCCGCTGCCGTCTTGATATTAACGAATGGAGTGGTTTGTGATTCGGCACCCGCCTGTTTATTGACTTCATTAGCCTCTACTCTCTCGTCGATAAAATGCCCGAAAAGTTGAATGAAACATTGCAATTACCACTTAAAACTGTTGAACAACATAAAAGAAATACAGCAAAAGGAAAAAGAAACGTGGACACAAATGAACAAGATTGAAACGGTCGCATTTGGGTAATCTTGGAAAAATTAGGTTTGAAGTTTTTCAAGTTTATGGCAAATCGCTTGGACACAATGTCATTTAAGCTCAGAATCATCTTGTTCGTGATGTAACGATAAAGTTATCAGTAAAGGAATT
>OX421453.1:34424086-34429086 GCA_949126865.1 Montipora capitata | reverse complement strand
AGACATACCGTTTTGAATTCATCACTTCACGTATTCTTATTCCGGAATACGGTGAATCAAACGCACTTTAAGTCAATGATCGAGGGAATGGATCGCGCTCCAAAGGTATTACAATTTTGCTCCATTATCTCCAAATTGAAACAAAATTCATGATGAGAAACAAAATAATTTTTTATCGCTTTATTTATTTTACCAAAAGTTGCGGGAAAATCCCAACTGCTAACCCTTTTATTTCAACGGTGAAAGCTGGTCGCAAATTGATGACTCCTCCATGTATTTTAATCACAAAGGGCAAAAATTCAGTCAGAAATGCGATTGTATTGGTTGCAATTTCGATTACGGATTTACCGTAAGCATGTAAATACATTGGACGGGCCTAATTATTAGTTTTATAACTTGTTTAAGTTTCCGCATAATCCGGTGTAATTTCCGCATAATCAACGCATGTTTCCGCATAATATGGCCAAAAATTTCCGCATAATCTTTAATTTTTTTCCGCATCCTATCAGAAGCCATGCTATAGGTATTAAATACATATTATTTGATACAATGCACATGACTTCTTGCAGAAATGTTATTAGTATCAAACTTACTGCCAGTGCTATGTTTGAGATTCAAATGTAAAATAGGTTTACTGTATTGAACTCAGTATTTCCGCCAGACCACACCATTGTGGGAATCCTGCATTGCATTTAGAGAAGGCCCCCAGAGAAATGGAGAAAGGGCCAATTTAGCCCATTACTTTTACAAGGCTGCATGCAGGCTTAACCCAGGGATAGTATTCTAATAACCATCCCAAGGCTCAAAATTGTGACTGATATGGTCGCCAATGAACTAACAATGTACAATGCGACTAACATTTGTTTCTTGGCGACTAAAAATTCTAGTTTAGTTGCCATAATCGCGACTTCCTTTCGCTACGTTGAGGACACCTTATGTTCTTCTAGTAAGCCATATTGAAAGATCTTTGTTTCTTTAAAACACTTAACATAAGAAAAGAAGTCAATCCATCCTTTTGCTTTGCTGTGTCTCCCTATAATGCATTACAAACCCTTGGTCATTGACTTTGTCTTGTATGCCTTTGTATTGTTCTTGACCCAGGTCCTTCATGCCAGACCTCTGGCGACTAATTTTTTAGGTCCAACTATTATCTATTGGCCCCTTTCCTAAGAAATTTGCCCCTGAAACAAGTCTTCAGGGGCCACTTTGGCCCTCAAGTATAATTTTCTGGCTGAAACACTGAACTATGA
The DNA here is from genome assembly GCA_949126865.1 of Montipora capitata. NCBI lineage: Eukaryota > Metazoa > Cnidaria > Anthozoa > Scleractinia > Acroporidae > Montipora > Montipora capitata. Next base: position 34,427,836 of record OX421453.1, on the reverse strand, counting down.
TGCTTTTTTCTCAGTACCTGGCCAGGGAAAATGGTTCCTGTTTTATTGTGTCTAAACACTTACATTCCTTACTGTGTTAGTTTTTCTATAAGTGGGGGCCTTATTTCAATTCTTATTTAAGTAGTGCACAAGAGAACAATTGTTTACTGTAGATAAATTGCCATCTTGATGAAGCATCTTAGCACTGAAAGCGGTCAATACAACATTTATGAAAGCTGCTGTATATCTTTTAGTGTATTCCACAAGCCAAGGCAACCTCAAAAGTAAGGTTTATAGGTGAAAACATTTCAACAGAGTATTAGTTACCCAGAGAAGATAAATAAAAATTACATATTCCAAAGTAGTATTCTTTGATCTAGGCAGTGATAACTATATTATATAATGTTACGTATCATATATAATGTATCACATTGAAAACATTTGTATTAATCAAGCATTCCCATCCTTGTCTTCAATCAATGTTGGCATAATAAAGGCATGTTGAAAGAATTTGCACTGTTTTTGTCTACTTGTGTTGGTGAACTTTATACTACTTATTTGAAACCTTTTATATTCTTCAAAGCTTTTTACAGATAACTGGATGGGGTCTGGGGTAGTAGTTAGAAAGGTTTTCCTACCATTACTGTTTCCAAATTAGATTGTTTCTTTGGTCACAGAGGTGATTATTATCGACCAGCAACATGCAACAACAAGTTGCAAATTGCAAATTCCTCACCCACACAGTGTACAAATGTGCAGTAGTGACCCACCTCTTCGGAACCTCTAATTTTATTTGCTCCCGGACTCATCCACCTCTGTTGTTTTCAGGAATAGGCCATTGTTTCTGTTGTTTATTTTATTGTTTTCTTGGCCAATCCTGTTACACCTTACGAGAGGTGCATGGCGCCTCCAAATGTGTGTTAGAGGAACATTAAACAATTATATGTCTGTTTTACAGAACTATTGTTCAGTGATCAATGGAATGCAATACCACCCCCTATTTTGGGTAAAAATAGAAAAGAACGCAGATGGAAGAAAAGCCGGCTGGGCAGGCAAAACAAACACAAAACCACCCCCACCCCCCTTTAGCTCAAGGTCTGAATCTGCCACTGAATGCACTTGCAAACACTATTTTTTATGGCAAGCAATTCAAGTTCAATGATAAAGCAATTATTGAACTTGAACTGGTTGTTACAAAATGTAGTGTTTGTAAGTGTGTTACACTGTCATGTGAACAATAATCTAATGTACAACCAGTTGAGGACATGAAAAATTGTTCAGTATTCCTCGCACACATCTATTATTACTTGCATAATGACTTCAGCATGCTTCTTCTCTCATATGGGGAAGGTGGAAAAGATGTGCTGAGCTGAGGTCAAGCAGTCACATTCCAACACTATGGCATCTATACGTTTTAGGGTAAACCCCATAGTAGAGTCAATACTGCCAAATCTCCTGCGGCTTCCTCCAAGGTGTAACCGGTATTGTTTAAGGATCTCCTTTATTTTAAGTCTTTGTAGGGTGGAAACTGTTCTTACTTTGTTGGTTGGAGGCGCTCCCTGAACACTCTTTAAAAGTCCATCTTCCCTTTCAGCAGCAGTACAATTACTACAATTGGAGCAACAGTACTGTGGGGAGGGTGGCTGTTGAACTGGCTGTGGAGAGAGTCACTGTGAGAGGAAATTGTCTTCCCCAAGAACATAACACAATGTCTCTGGTCAGGGCTCAAACCCTTGATCCGGAGTCAAGCATATTAACCATGAGGCCACCACGCCTCCACATCAGACATTAAAGAATGTAGTGTAATTAAGCAAATGCAACATAGGAGCATTTATTTGAGTGTTTAAATGATTATGCATTATTACATGATCAGTTTAAAAAAACCTTCTGCCATCTTTTCAACCAATCAGAAGCATTTTAACCAGTATCAATCTTAACAGGTTGTCACTAATCCCTTTCTCGCACTTTGCATCACCTACATATACACAATTTTATTTGATTGCTTCATTTGATGGTCTGTGCTCATTGGGATTGACCAGAGTTCTTACTCTGGTTTTAGTTTTACAATGCGTCATTGAGCCCCCCCCCCCCCCCCCCTTCCAACCAATACACTTAAGAATTAAGAAGTAGAATAACTATGTAATTTCATATGCATATAAACAGTATTTTCTTCCATTTTACACTTAGTCTGGTGAAAATTAAAATTCAACAAAACATCTTTCGATAAACTCATTCTCAGTATTATTCTGTAGATGTCATTTGATAAAGAGAACAATGCAACAGGTCATTTTGGCAAACATAGTTTACTGGAATTAATTGGTGTTCAAGGTTAGACAATGGTAAATCGAAGCCTAACAATTCATGCAAAAACTTGGTGCAAGGAAATCAGTTTTGTAGTTTGTGGGCTGCAAATAGGATATACTTACATAACAGTCAAACTTTTTTCCCAGGTTAAACAATAAATAATAAATTAACAATTGAAAAAATTATTTGTTTTCTTATAGTAATTCAGTAGTTTGAAAAAAACATAAGTATTTACCCCCCACCACCAAAAAGGTTACTTAAAATTTATGGGCATGAAGAACATCCACTAGCCCAACTTGAAAATTAACAACAACATAGCCTTGGGTTATCAGGCAATAATTTCATTTGATTAAGGAACTGAGTGAAAATGTGGTTCAGCAAGGAATTGAAAATGGGTTTCCAGATTGTTTCTAATTGTTTATACATTTTCCTATATACATTCAGATTACAGTATCAGCCAGAAATAGGTTATAGAATATCACCTATACAACGTAAGTTTTTGCAAAAATTAGATTCTCTTTGCCCCTAAGTTTTTAATTGAATCCAAAGCCTAATAATCATAAAAATTTTCATACCTGTAGATCCAAAAAGGGTCAATTACAAGGGTGTGTAGTGCTGTTTTTAGGTCGCGTGATCATCAGAGTATATTTTTAAGTCATTTAAAACTGTATACTGCATGTGTATAATTAACTTAAGACTCAATTTAATAAATTCTGTTAATTAGACTTAATAAAAAGCGATGCCTGTGAATTAAGGAAATCATTCAATCAATCGATAATTCAATTTCAGTCAGACTAATTAAAATAAGCTTACATAGAGTTAATTACTTCATGTTCACATAGCAAGTTGGAGTATGTGACTCGATCATCTTGCTTGAAAAAGCTTAGTAATATGAGACCACAAAGAGTTTTTCACTCTGTACTTAAGAGCAGCTGAGTTTTTCTCTTTGATGTTCAATCTGATTTCAATGACAGTTAAATATAGTGAGTACGAAAGTGGAATAAACTTACAAATGCTCACAACGTTGTATTGAGATACTTTTTTGGATTTTTGTACACATACCTTTATAGCGCAAAAGTCCTGCTCCAGAATTGAAACGTCCGTAAAATTATTTCATCTTACTGCGAAGCCACCACTGCCTCGTGAACAAACTTAAAGCGTTCTTTGACCGCTGTTTTGCTTCGCACGCGATGTTTCGCCGCCATTTTGTTTTGGTCTTTGTCAAAATGTCACGTGATAAAAATCTCCAAGATTTTTGGAGATTTTGTACCACGTGACCCAGCCTTTGCCAGGGTCTTCTCCAGACAAGCCGCCATTTTGAAAATCGCAGAGGAGATGGCCCTGGGGACGAGGTTGTTTTCCACATTTGCCTCCATTTTGTCTCAGGAAGTTTCGCGTGGCCTTGCGTGTAAAGCCGCCGAGGTTGCCCACGCAACGCGCGAGTAAAATTCGCGAAAGAACTGGTTA
>OX421453.1:34414086-34419086 GCA_949126865.1 Montipora capitata | reverse complement strand
CTATGGCACACCACGATGTATTTCCTCTACGGCGCTCATCTTGACTCTAGTGAACATCGTCTTCCTCTGACTCCGAACTGTCTCGCATAGGTTCAAAAAAATAAGGCTAGATCTCAGCCATAATCGAAGCTAAATTCAGTTTCAACCTGACACAAGATTGTGTACAAATTTTGTTGCCATGAAAAAAGGCATGTGCGCAGTGACGTCAAAACATGGCGGCGGGCATTCCTATTATGGAAGTAGCCGGAAGAAAAGATTTCCAACATGGCGGACGTTCAACTTGGAAAAATGACTACGGGTTTGGACTTTTTGCGTCACTTTCGAAGGGCAAAATTCACTTTTTCTTCACGTGTCTTGAACTACTGGGAGCCTGCTCGCAAGCTAGTTTTGGTAGAATGAAGCTGCCAATAACCGTATGTCAATTGTTGCAAAAAAGAAACGGGATTTTCTTCTTTTTTTTTTTTCTTCCACTCTTTTTACATTGGAAGTCGATACTGTAGACACAACCGAGTCACCTTAGCCTGCAGTGCAGGCATATTTTGGGCGCGCGAGTGCACATTTTCGTATTAGGCCACCATCTTAGATTTGGTAACTGTGGAGGAATGGGGCGAGGAATATTTGCCAAGGGAGTGGGTGTTAAGTGGAAAAATGGGCAAGCACCAACCCTCTACTGGTCAAGCATCTAATTACAATCCAAGATGGCGGCATCGAAAGCCTGATTTATCTAGCGTTCCGCTCCAAAATAACGCCTGCACTGCAGGCTAGAGTCCACCCTGCTTGCAGAGCCTTTCTTTTGCTTGCTCGAGAAAGACTCTACCAGGAATCGAGTGAGATCTTTATTGAGTATGCGCTGCATGTTGCCAGGATGCAGTCCCGAACCCAAGCCTAATATGCCAGATCTCGCCGCCATCTTGGTTTTTCAAGGTACAGCGGGCTCAATTATAACCATCGGTTTTTGTCACTAAATGGACACTCGCACTGAAAAAACCGGTTTGACGAGAGAAAACAAGATTGACTAGTCCAGAAGTTCGGCTGCGGCGGCTTCAAAGAGTTGACGCGATTCGGGCAGAGCCTCCTTTTCTCCTCCTCAGTAAAGAAAAAGGCAAAAGGAGGCTCTGCTCGCAGGGTGGCTAGAGTCACCTCTTTAGTGATACCCACTGAATTAATTGAATTAATTAAGGGTGGAACATTCCTGCACTTTGACAGATGCATGAAAAAGTGGTATGGCTTCCTTTAAAGACCTCCAACAACAGAGAGGGCAAAGAAAGATAATACAGTCTGTCAATCTCTAACTGTAAAACACGGGTACTTTATTTATGGTATCCTATTGTGGGTTTTACCTTGATTAATCACTATACATACAATTAACATTCCAGAAATATTGTTATTTTTGAACTTCATGGTCTTCCGAGTTTCGCAGTGACCATGCATGACACGAATATCAATGAAATGTTGTATAAAACCGAAAACGAAAGCAGTTATTCCGAGACATTGAAAAGCGAATACCGCTCCTTGTGGGTTGACGTACCTTCCCATCGGCCAAAAGTGATTTCAACGCATGTCATGTCAAAAATGTGAAACAATCCGATAGAATAAAAGGCCAAAAAGTAGACAGATTACACTTCAAATCTTCAACAAACGTGAATTTTGTAGGAAACAATAAACAACTGCGTTATACATGAATAATTCTTACAAATAGATAGCTTGAAGTCTCTTCTTAAAAGTAGGCAAGAGAGTTGGCAAAAACAACATCAGAATTAGGAAAATTTTAAAACTTATGACCTTGATAAAAAGCGCGGAGAATTGTTTAGTATTTGTTCTGAAGTCAAGTAATTGGAACGTCTTACAATTTCATGTACAATAGGAATATATTATAATTTTTTAGTAAAAACAATTGTGTTTGCTGACAGCGAACGGGAAGGGTCAGGATTTGATAGGAGTACATACATTTGCCCAATTGCAAGGTGCATGTGTTGCCGGTAAAATCCGTTCTCACGTTCAACCCGTTTGTCCCTAGGTTAAATTGGTGATTCTCCTTTTACCTACATGCACTCAGATGAATTGAGGAAACTTGTTTGGAGCCTAAATTAAACCTAGGGAAAAATAGGGTCAGGTTAGGATTAGTTTTGGTTATTATACGGCGATATCCATTATGACTTATCACTATACAAACGTAAACAATGAAAAAAACAGTGTTGGGTTGAGTCATGTTCGTCGCTGAAGAGTAGTTAAGACACAGGACTATAGATGTGGGCCCGGTTGTTCAAAAGCCGATTAACGCTAATCCCGGATTAAAAATTAACCATGGAGTTTATTTTTCGGCTCCCAAATGCTGTTCAACGCTGATATTAGGCAAAACTTTACATTAGAAGAAGTTAATCTTGAAAAACAAGAATAAGCAAAAATAACTGTCACTAAAAAGTTGAAAACAAGAAACCAAAGTTACGCTAATCCTGGCCCAGTTAATGGGCTTTCGAACAACCGGGCCCTAGAGGGTCCGAGTTAAGTGCATAGTACAGTTCTTTGTTCCCTAATAATGTTGCAATGTTGAGACTAACTGGATAAGTGTATGAATACTGAAACTGATAACCAATTGGAGAGCTGCCTCGAAGTTGAGGCGGCAAAAGACTTAAGTTTTATGATATACGTGGTATTGCCATGGATATGACTTGCTTTACATCCGAGGCTATCGTGAAAGTCGCCGGTAGATAGTCACTATGAACAATGTACCTAAGTTCTAGCTTTGCAAGTACTTCCCGCCGTGTACCTCACGGATAGCTCCTTGGACCAATTCCCTTTGCATTGATGCACTAATTTCTTCTTGGTTGCGCTTAAAGAGACCCACACGTCAAGCACAAAGAGCCTATCTGCAAGTAACCACCTGGACTTGGTAAAACAATTTGATTCTTGTTGCAATAAATAAACCATGAGAAGAATTAAGGTAATCAGAACATTTTTAACACTTTCTTTAAGAAGCGTGATTTTAAATTATTTTGAATAGGAATGTTCAATAACCTTAATTTGTGACTTATCTACTGCCGCTTCTGGTGTTCTATTTGTATTTTCCGTTACTTGAGTGAAAAATGTAATATTTAGCGCCCGAAGGAATGAAGTGTGTTAAAATATCTATTAGCCCAGGCAGTGTGTCATAGGTAAGGACTTTCACAATAGCCTCCGATGTAAAGCAAGTCATTTGCATGGCCATGCTACGTATATCATAAAACTCAAGTCTTTTGCTGCTGCAGTGAGTGAACCTGAAGCGAACGAATGAGGCAGCTCTCTAATCGGGAGAAAGGATTTTATTTTTCGAAACACAAGGATTGTGGTCGCGACAATATTAATGGTGCAAGGAATTGTGGCTATGCGCAAAAGGAGGAATTAGGATGTGCGGTCTGATTCCCATACCCAGAGTCTTTGTTCCTTCTAAATGTCCGAGCAAATTGCTCGTTACACAGAAGTTTAGAACACAAGCTTGCAGCCACGTTCCCAGTTCAAGGTAACTTACCCTGTAAAACTGCTGTTTCTTAGTCTTAGTTCATTTTCGCTTCTTTGAAGCTTCTTTCATCCTTTTATACAGTGCATAATGTTCCTCTGTGCCCATTGTTCCTCAGTGCCCAGCGTTCTCTGTGCCTACTTTTCCTCTGCCCTTCTTTCCTAAGACCCTCTGTTCCTCACTGCTTTCATGTAATGATTAACGATTTCAGTTCCAGGTATATGTGAAATGATTAACGATTTCAGAGCCCAGTATGTGAGAGAAAACCCTTAAATTTATTCTTGAAGGGTACAAAACCAGACACTAACATAACACGCAAGGTTGCGTGTGAGTGGATGTTGGAGCCAATGACAGACAACCCGCGTGACGTCACGATATTTGAAACAAAGGTTTGAAGTGCAAGGGTCCGGACTAAAATGGCGGAGGACAAAAGAACCATTGTTATTCCGATTAGGCCTTGCTAATTAGGTATTGTTATGTTCGCTTTGATTTTTTTGTTTAATGGACATCAATTATTTCAGATCCGTTATGTGAAAGACCAGTCGAAGTGCGGTTCATAGACGAAAGATAGCAGTGATCCTCGCACGTATCTGGACTATTTAAGCAATTCTCTCTCCAAGACACCTGAATTCGAAACCATGACCTTCATTCATTAGTCTGACAGTCAGATAAATAAAGTTGGCTTACTTTTTATTTACTGTGCTTTGCTTTGTGCTTTCTCGGGTGATTTGATGGTTTTTTCTCTCATTCCAGCCATGTCCCATCAAAAGTTCAGGAGTAAGCCTTAAATGATCTTTTAACCTGGATGCATATCATAGTGCGACCCCATCAGCTGTGATAACATCTTTTTTTTTTTTACGACTATTTGTCACTGAAATCCACCAGTTAATTCATCGGCTAACTTGAATCAGATGGTGCAAATAGGCTGATAACAGTTAGAAATGGCACCTGGAACGCGATAATCGGTGGGTACAGTCGATATTTAACAAATAGTAATGTAATCTCATCGTTTTTACCATGTGGCTTCATTAAAAGAAAAACAACGACAACAACAGCAACAACAATTTTCAAGGTTTCGCAGGTTCCGCGAATTAGTCTAGCTTGCCCCTGTCGAAACACTTTTTGGTTCTTTTACTGCCACCCATGATATTTGTGATGACAGCCGGACGACTGTTCTCTTGCATTATTGTCTTTTGCTCTATCCTTTTGTTCTCTTTTTCTTCTTTTTTATGATAAGGATTATAATGATTATGCATAAGAATGATTCAAATATTTTGTTAAGTGGTGCTCGCTGCAGTTGTTTCCCTCGCCTTCTAAGACTCATTAATTATTCATGAGGGCCACAGCCAATAAATTAGGGATATTTGGGTCACTTGCACAAACCTTGATACCCAATGAACACTCAGATGAAATTCGGAAGGGTTTTGATCCGAGATCAAACGTGATTTTGATCTCAGATCAAACACTTGCATGTTAATGAGCATTTTTCAATAATTAATTAATACAT
>OX421453.1:34394086-34406586 GCA_949126865.1 Montipora capitata | reverse complement strand
GCATGAGGAAAAAAATCTCTCCAAACCTACTGAGGGTGCTCAGAACTAACACTAAGACACACTGGTACCCTGATGTAAATGTGGCTGATGTCACTTGTGATGTATACGTGAATATTGATTGTTAAATTATACTTATAGGACTGCAGATGAAGCCAGATTCTTCCCAGCATAACCGCCTTTAAGTCAAACGTTAAAATTAAGTGTGAAAAGGAAAAAGTCATGTGTCTTAAAGAGACATAGCACTTCAACAAAAAAATAACTTTAAATATCAGGAAATAACCTTTTCAGTCAAATCAGTCTAATTTTTTTTCAAAGACAGCGTTTGTTTCCGAAATAAATAAGTTCTAGAATCGCCTATTCTTGTTTTCAAGTTTTCCGGGTGACGCCATCTTGAATAATTGTGACGTGTTACGATTGCCCTATTGTTATTAGAAAAAAAATTCTTTGTGTCAGAACAATAGGGAAACCGTAACATGTTACAGTTATTCAAGATGGCGGCGACCACGAAATTTGAAAGTGAAAATAAGTGATTTTAAAATTCAGTTTTCCTGATATAAACTCCTTTTCTTAAACAATTTCGAACAAATTTGTTTGGAAACATTATTTCCTTCGGTTTAAACTCTTCTGTAGTAAGAGTGGAGGTTTCCTTTAAAACTAATAGTATAGAAGAAAATTTAAAAAGTGGACTCTGTCTACTTGTATCCTTAGGTAAATTGTCCTCTCGTTATACCCAATATCATAAGACAAAAATGAGGTGAGCATAGAAACCAAGTCAACTCCAGCCTCATTCTCATTCGAAAACCAGGTAGACTGGCACACAATAGTCCAATTTCGATATACTAAAATTCAGTCCTAAAAAAATGCATCATCTCGAGGTTCTGGGGAATAAAAATCCTCATCTTTATTCCCCAGATGATGCCTTTTATTTAGGACTGCATTTTAATATCTCGAAATTGGTGACGTCATCGCCGCCATGCTGGTGGACGAAAACAAAAGATCTCTCATTAGTTTCTTTTGTTCGTCCACCAGAAGCCGTACATTTCTATACTGTTATTGATGTCCCTTTGCTAGCTAGGGGTTTCTTGAAAACGTCCTACTAGGCCTATTGAATTGAGAGCAGGATTCTAGGGTTTTAAAGGTTTATTACTTCTTCAGCAAGGTCTTTCCGCCCCACAAACTCATGACTTAATGCTGCACATAGCACGGAGTAAGTTGCATCTGAGCCTTTCTTCTGTTTCCATGTGAACAGCATGTCAAGGGCCTTCTTAGCCGACCCTTCGTTATCCTTGTCAAATCCTTTTATTTCCCCGGCATTGAAACCCAGACGACGGGCAAGAGGTTCCCATGACATGAGATTCCTTGACAGCCACTCTAATGTCTCTTGGGAGGGTGTTTCTCTTTCTGAAACGAAGTATGACAAACAATTATCGATGATTCAATTGAACTTATTCATGCTGCAGATAAACTAGTGTTTTCGAATGTAACCTGCACAGCAACGCTCGATCAGTGTGGGTGAAGATCTCCGAAGAAATATTCCTTCATTGTGAACGAGCGAACTAAATTGGCGCAGAAGCAAACTGCTTTCCCTTCACTGTTTACTCTTGTCCAAATTTCGCGCGGATAGAATGCGTTCTTTACCTCCTAAATGGTTTTTGTTCGTACTTATCAGGAAGTTTAACAAACGAATGAAACCGGCTAAGGCAACGACAACGCCACAAAACAAGTATATCATCGGATAAATAATGGTAATTGAACTGAGTGGAGTGCAATTTGGTCTGAAATTATACGTGTGATTTCAAAATCGAACGAGCGCGCAGCGCGAGTTCGATTTGAAATCACAAGTATGATTTCAGACAGAAATTACCACTTTATTACATCCATTTAGAAATCATACAACCATTATTTATAGCCAAAATACAGGATTATAATCAGTACCGACATTCTATTGATCCAGTTGGGAACAAAAATCGCAAAATTCGCCATACAATGGTTTTCTTTGTCTTTCATTTTCCTGCAATTTGCTTGGTTACCTTAAACAAGCTTTGAAATCTGATCGGCTGTTTTGTTGTAGTGTTTTTTTCTCATTGGCTGGGAAATGGTGCGATTTAGAGAAAAAATAGTGCGATTTGGGAATAAATCGCACTGCTGAGAGCCAATCAAATTGAAAGGATCAGGAGAAATTTCTGAATGGATGTAATAAAGAGGAAAATTAATGGTGCTGCGCGTGCAGCACGAACTTTAGCATATACTTTTGCTGTACTCTGCATAACAACAACGAGAAATCGACAAATTTAATCGAGGTTTTAACGACAACTTGGGCGTAGAAATGCAAACCTTTCATTCCATATTTTTACTCCGCCCACAATGTACGACATGAACAAGATGGAGGAATCGTAAAAGACTTATGATTGTAAAAAGGTACATTTTGAGGTGACGCTTTCGTTGACGTCGCCGATGTCACATGACGTCACGGCCGCCATGTTGGTGTCCCCAAACAATGAAATGGCGGCCATGTTGGTGTCCCGATCCAATCCTCCGGGAAATGAATGCTATTATTATGCTAACGTCTTCTTTTGTGTTCGTTGAAAAACATGGCTTTTGATCACGTGAGTGAAACCCAAGAATAGGGAGTTTTAGCATCGACGAAGCTAATTCCTTTCGTAAACAAGCGATGCCATGTTCGACGGTCGATGCCATTCTCAACTAGGGAGTTTAAGAAACGACGACGGCTACGGCAACGACAACGCCAAAAAGTAGTAATATTATTGGTTAAAAGAACCAAAAATGATCGTGCGGCACGTGCGGCACGCATTTTTGAACAATTCTCTCCCGTACTCGTCAAAACTACTACGTGAAATAACCAAATTTAAGGTTTTGACGACAACGTGGACAAACCATAGTGAATCTTTCAGTCTCACTCTTTACTTAAAATCCGTCCGTACCAATCCAGTTGTAGGACATTTCGCCCATATTAAATAATATAAACAAGATGTAATAATCATGAAATACTTAGAATAGCTCAAACGTATATTTTGAAGTGACGTTCTCGTCGCCGAAGCCGTCATGGTTTCTTAAACTCCCTAATAACCAAGCCTTTTAATTCGGTTAGAATGCGTGCAGCACGTGCAGCACGAATATTTTAAATTTCCTCTTTTAACCAATAATATAATTGTTTTGCGGTGTTGTCGTTGCAGTTGCCGTTGTCCTTTCGTTAACTCCCTATTCCGTGTGGTTCGTCATGATATATCAAATATATTAATGATATTTTGAAACAATCTGTTAATCTTTTGACCAACAAAATACAACCGGCAAAGAATACTCCTGATTCAAGATCAATTACTAAAAAGAAAGCTTCTACCAATTTCGCCGGTGCTACAACGAGTGGAGCCGGCTTCACGAATAAACATTTTCTGCTGTAATTAGGGACTTGAAGATCTAAGGCCCCGTTCACACGAAGAAGATTGTAAACGCAAACGCTAGTAAACGCATATTTTTATCTCCGTCCACACGAAGACGATCATCGTTTACGTAGCGTTTTCACCCGTCCACACGAAATCGCTCGTAAACGCATAAAACGATGTCATACACCGAACGCGCATGCGCTATCGATTTGACCCTGCAATCTTTGCTTCAGCGCCTTGTTATCAAGTGTTAGCGTCCATGTTCTCAAGTCGCCACGTGCGTTTGTAGTTTTCCTGTATATCGATTATTGCAAGATTCAATTGAATGCTCGTAATTATGCTTGAAATAAGCGCAAGCACGACACAGCTCAACACTCGTGTGTACGCCATCTTGGAAACGCACTCGATAAAAGAGACTGGCGCTACATCTGACGTCAGCGTTTTCACAGCGTTTAAGAAAATATACGTTTACGGCAGTCCACACGAAGACGCATAAACGGCGTTTTCAAATTTATCCATTTTGGAGAGCGTTTTCGAATTTATGCGTTTACGGTGAGCGTTTTCATCGTCTTCGTGTGGACGGAAGGCCTAAACGCATAAAAAAGTTTGCGTTTACTAGCGTTTGCGTTTACAATCGTCTTCGCGTGGACGGGGTCTAAGACGCGGTCGTAAACGAGAACGCCACAAAACAACATCATTGGTTAAAAGAGAAAAAATAATCATGTTGCACGTGCGGCACGCATTTTGGCACGCATTCGTTCTGTACTCTGCACCAACGACGTGAAATCACCAAATTTGAGGTTTTGATGACAACGCGAGCACAAAAAAGTGAACCTTTCATTCTCTGTTCTTACTCTGAAACCACTCGTTCCAATTTTCTTTAGCATACTTTGCCCACATTACCTGTAATTTCCGGCGAGCTTGCTGTGCATGGCCTTGTAGAAACTTCTGGATGTGGACTGGAATTGTTTTCGAAATTCCCCCAGCCGGGTGAGACCTTCAACCGCTTTGCTGCCAGAGTTTCATTTTCTGAAGTAAACAGATAGACTAATTAGACAAAATCTTTTGTGTGATTTCGTTTATGTTTCTTTAGTTACTGTTAACGAGTCTCTAATAGAAAAGATATGTTTCAGTTAGAAACACGTTTGTCTCGAAGCATATGTGAAATGCTGGAGGTCGTGAGCCTGCGTGTTCCATCAAATTTAAAAGGGTTAAGAGCTTTGTGTTAGCAATCTCTTCTTATGCCAACCAGTAGATGGACATGAAAACTTTGTTTAATACTCCATTTTCAAATTTCTTCCTTACTTCAAGCTTTTTTTAGAAAGGAGACATTTGCTTGAGGTGGTCTTGTTCAATTCTTGGATTTCACATGACGTCACGGCCGCCATGTTGGTGTACCCAAACAATGAAACGGCGGCCATGTTGGTGTCCCGACCCAATCTTCCGGAAAATAAGTCTTATTCACGATAGCCGCCATGTTGGTTTTCAAATTGTCAAGCAAATTAGCCATGTGTTATGCTGGGGGACAAAGATTGGAAAAAAGGCAAATTGCGGAAAATCGGCTCGTCGAAATATTGAAAGAACATTGCTAAAAGTATTTTAGAATTTAGAATTAATTACCTTTTATAATAATTTTATATCTTTTGATTGCCTTTGACATTTTGACTTTCTACTTCGTTATCTGCACATTTTTCACTAAAACAACATTGAAGTAACTTGCGTAATCATTCTATTTTACTACTTAGGTGATAAACATTCAATGAACGTGAAAAAATCATCTGTGTGGCTAAGATGTTCGTTACAACTTCTCGAACTTGTGTTGTTTGCCCCCACAGAAGTGTGTAGCTAATTTGCATGATAATAGCAAATCCAACATGGCGGCCAACCATGAATAAGGTGTATTGAACCCTATTAGTATGCGAAATATTTATTTTGTTGATCACTTGAGTGAAACCCAAGAATAGCAGAACGGTGCAAGTCACTATTGCTACGCAGCTGAATGGCCTGAGTGATCATTCTCACAGATGGTTTGCTGTTCCACGTGTACTCCTTATCTGTTTTTGTAAATGAGTCATTAAGTCTGCACAGCAAACAAAACATCCCGACATTCTCTTGGAAGGTCAGCCAACAAACTCCAAGAGAAGCCTCGTAGACATCATGGTCTAAAGATCATTGGAACAACCACCCAAGCTGAAATTGATGAGTGCGACCCGAGGCTGTAGGATCTTCGTTGAACGCACCACCTGATGGATCTGCCAGGAAGTGGGTAGTTGTTATTCTTGCACGTGTAATATGTATGTATGTGACCCTTCTGTTCATCCAAGCTGGTCAGAGACGATAGCATCACCTCTTGTGCAACAACAGGGACTTCATCATTAGATGATAGGCTCGATGGTCGTTTTGACAACGGGTTTGACGCTGATGGTGCCGTTTCCACCTCTTTCAAAACATCATTTGTAACAGGCGATGTTTGAGTTTGTCTCGAAGTCCTGTAATAAATATCTTTTTAAAATATAATATAGGTTTTCAAACATTTTTACTCGGTTGCCATATGGCAATCCAGTCGAAAAATGAGAAGCGTTTTCCATTTTTTGTCGGAAATCGAAAAAGTTGCGCAATAGGCTCTTTCCTGTCACTCCCCTGCTAAGTATTGTCTTTGCGCCTAGAGTCTTCTGGGCGTATCTCTGGTGGGTTTCAGGGTAGTGGAAATGCGAAACTTTAATCCGGTGGACGCGGTACAAGCAATGGCGGCGATGCGGATGTAATGTGAATGGTGTTTTATTGGATCTTTAAACAAAATGTACCTCTATGGAGCTCAAGAATGGAACGTCAATTCGAGAAACAAAACAAGCGGTGAAAAGTGAACATCTAGAATCTCAAAAGCGACGAATTATAAACTTCGAATACAACTGCCCTCCCTGTATTTCTAATATTTTACTAACTGTCATGTTATGTACCACACTGAAACCAAATGGCATTGAAGTTTCTGGTAACTTTTTCTGGTTGGATACGGGTTTAACAAACTCAGAGAATGAATCGAACTCCTTGAGTGGATCTGTGTTTATTTAAGTCGGATCTCTGTTGTCTGGCTATTTATAATTTTATTTATTTGTACTCAACTCTGCACAGTCTTCAGCTAAAAAAAACACTTGAGATTTTGACTAATTCTTGTTAGTGAAGAATTATTTGAAAGAAATCTTGTTGTCAAGGCCATTTTCTGCTTTATTATTCAAGGAAATGGTTCCTCAGTAAAGGGTGTTGATCCCGAAAACTGGTTGCGTATGGTTTTTGAAACGGAGTGTGTTGCTTGTTTGCACGCACAGAATGAAATGCGAAGTTTGTTTCCTTTCCTCTGATGGCAAATATGTTGCTTGTTAATTTGTATATGTGGGTTGATATTTGATATGCGAGTTGTTTTCACAAAGATGACAAGAGTTTTTAGCCATTTGCAAATGATTAATAGGTAGCCATAGTTTCGCACGTTAGAAAATACTTGTTTAGTCATTATAGTGTAAAATGCAGTTTATTTGGGAAGCCAACAATATTTCTTTAAAGGTGAATTTCTACGTTATTGATCAAATTTAATTTATGCAACAAACATTTACAAACAATTAAAGCTATATCAACAAGAAACTATTTCGAAAAGAAATAGTGTTTCGTTTCCGGAATGGTAAGGGCAGGAGAAAAGATAAATACTGTAGTGTGGGTCACTCGGTCTATCATATTGATTTCGCTTCGTCTATTGAAACTATAACTCTCTTAACGGCAAAAAGCCTGATGCAGAGTGTGTCAAGGAATCTTAACCATTAAAGAGGACAGATACTTGATTACTTCCACAATACATTGAAGCATAAAGTCTACAAATACCTATTTTCCGTGAATCTTCTATTGCGTGTGTTACATATGAACCGCGGCAGTTACCAGCAGGGGTATTTTGCAGAAGGCTGCACGTTACTAAATAGTCATTTGACGGTAAAAACTGCACACATCAATATCTAATAGCTGACCATTTTAAAAAGTGAACGCTAACCATTCGGCGTTCTAAATAATACCCCTGCCCGGAAGTTACTAGCTTTACGAAAACTGGTTCCTGGTGAACCCAATTTATTATTACTACTTACTAGTGCGAAGACTGTTTACATTACTCATTAACACGAAGAGACATAACTTTGAATTTTTCAACAATAGATCGCTTTAATCTAACCCAAAATCATTCAGATAGTCAAAACGTCCTATTTATGATCCATTTTCTTCGCTTTTGTGTTGACAGCATTATGATTTGCGATACTTCAGGTATTCACAAGTTTGCTTTTGCATCACATTGATGTTTAGACTTTCAATTACAAACTCTTTTTTGATTGGCCACTCTACCTCACTGTGTAAATAGTTCACCCTAAAGTCAAAAGAGATTCGTTTCGTTTCATTTCTGAGGAAACGAAACAAAACAAAACAAAAATAAGAAGTGTTTCGTTTGCGGACTAACCATTTTTTTTCCTGTGTCGGAAATGGGAAAAGTTGCGCAATAGGGTCTTTCATGTCACTCCCCTGCTCAGTATTGTCTTTGTGCCTAGAGTACCTTTGGTAAATTTTAGGTCGTAGTAGAAGTGCGTAGATTTTATCCGGTGGTCACAGTAGAATATTCAATTAACCTGCAAATGGCATCGAAGTCGATGTAACGTGCCTAGAGTACCTTTGGTAAATTTTAGGTCGTAGTAGAAGTGCGTAGATTTTATCCGGTAGTCACAGTAGAATATTCAATTAACCTGCAAATGGCATCGAAGTCGATGTAACGAAAATTTGAGGAGGACAAACACGTTACAAAGGCAACCCAGCTTACGCTCACGGAGCGTCTAGTTGAGGATACGACTTTCTTTGAAAAAATCATCGACTGATTTGACTAGCAAGGTCATTTCCTATGATTTAAAGTTATTTTTTGTGGAAGTGGAGCTTTTAAACTCCCTAGTGCTGTACATGCGGCAGGTGTTTCGTTACATTATTATAACCGGCACTTAAGGACGTTCGCGCCAAAATCTTCCTAAGGTGAGATTTTCTTCATTTCTCGCCTAGAGTTAGTTCATAAAGTACTTACTCCAAAAATGAAAAAAAAAATGGGGGTCACCGACTTTGTTTCGGAGAAAATGGCAGTGGAAAAATGCCTTAATTTCGAGAAATCGGTCATAATGGCGTGATGGAGCCTCATCCGCTCATCCATCGAAAATCATAAAAATAAACTGTTAGAGTGAAGGTTTCCGTGCATAGGTTTTTAGGAGTGGGATTTTTAGATAATTGCATGCTGCCAGGGATGTCGTAAACAGTAGAGTTCATCCTCGACGAGCGTTTTCGTAAGCTCTATCCGTTGCAACCACTACCGGAATTCGATGGCACGAGGAAAGAAACTGTTAAAAAACGATAACTTCCTACGGTGAGAATTTTTTCATTTCATCATATTTTGTAGATAGTAAGTAAAGTAAGTGATTCATGATTAAAAAAATAGGGGTCACCGACGATCTAAACGAGTAAAATCGATGTGATTTTGCAAAGCTCTTGAAAAATTTCGTTTGTCACGTTTTTGCGTGACTCGTCGGGGAAGGACTGGAACCCAAGAGAGGATCGATCGTTGAAGGGATGAAAGGTTTTTACCCAAAAAAAAAACTTTTTCGAGCATAGCAACGAAGTTTTAAGTAGGCTTCATCTTCATTTGGTTTGTATTTTGTATAATATCTCTCCATTGCCGTCATGCTCATCTTCTGGAGCGTGGTTTTTGTGAAATTTAATCGCTGGTTGTTTCCACGCAGGACCGCACTATTCAAGCGGGCGAGGACGAAAATACTGCTCTATTTTCACGAAAGTAAAGAAAAACAACTTCAAAAACATGCATTAATTTTGAACTTACGTTTGTGGAGTAATAAAAACATTATTAAAAAAGCAGCCCCATTAAATTTACGCAACGGTTCGTCCTCGAGTTTTCCAAACCTTCAGCCACTACTCGATCAGTTACCTTTTCCAGAGCTTTTCCACCCTCCCGCTCACTTTTCTTTAACGTTTTATGATGATTCGGAAATAAATGTGCCATTATTTTTCCGGCCTGTAATTTTTTCCCCGGCGTTTTTGTCGCCATGTTATTTTAACTAATGCTTGAAAAATATTTATGGAAGTCAAGTAGACTAGTGCACGACTGATAAAACACCCGGGATAAAACAACGCCAATATCAGTCGTGCAGTAGTCTACTTGACTTTCATAAATATTTTTTAATCAATTTTGACTGATCACTATCTTCTCTGATCCAACGCTGTGCAAGACTTATCGTCCACGGTTTTTGCAAAGGTTTTAAAACCTCAACTTTACCAATCCTCGAAGTAATGCGTGACATATTACAGTCGCGTTACCTGCGCAGTAACGTTGCGCACAAACAATTAGCGCGAACGTCCTTAACATGCAAACAGCAAGTGAAATTACCAAAGGTTTTCAAGACATCGTAAGCGGACATGCAACTGTACAAGTTTCATTTCAGACCCTCGCCGCCTTCTCCTAGGGGACAAACGATTTTTTCAAAGCACTTTTCCTTATGTTCCTGAGGCAGCTTCGCTAGAAAACTCTCCTTTGCTGCTCTTAAACCCATTTTTGATTTTAATTCCAGGTGATCATCGTAAATTTCTATATGTACTCGCATGGGCACGAAGGCAATTAAAGGATAATTTCACGTGTATTTTCAAAGTTTTCACAAAATTTCCCGAGTCTCGAAGCGATTTGGAACTTTAAAAATACAAGTGACATTAATCCTTAATTGCACGAGGGCACATTGCGATTACATGTTTATCACATAAAGGGCAAAGTTATTAAGGGAAGCCCGTTCAATTCAATAAATCGTTGCTGTCAACAGAAATGACGCTTAAAATATTGTTTAATCCGGAAGATTTTCTTGTAACTTCGCTGGTTCTGAATAAGCAACTCTCAACCAGTCACGATCAAGTAATCATGCCCTCTTGATTACCAAAAGTGCCCTCGTGATTAAGGAAAAATGCCCTACGTCTCAGCCAATCAGCTTTCAGTAATTTTGCCCCGTATGTGATATATGAGCTTGTTTAACACTCCTTTGCATGCAGTGAGGATACCATACTTACCATCAAATGTGGTATCACGCAAAGGCAAACCAACGAACTCCACAGGTTTTTTCTGACAAGACAAATTAAAATACGTTCAGTAAAATTGTCCGTTAAGCAAAGTTGGGCTCTGGGTGCTCGTCTGGCCACCAAAAAGGATTCAATTCAACAAGGACAATTAAAAGAACAAATAGTGTCCAGGGGTCCGTTTCTCGAAGGACCCGAACGTTTAAGGGCAATTTTCGGGTGTCACAGTTCCCCTTATATCTCAAGAACGGAGAGGATTTGTCGTCCAAACTTCACAGTCATTTTGCTTTTTGTTACCTTGAAAACATGTTAAAAGATTGACTTCCCAAAACAAGCGTTTGCCAGTTTCACAAATGGCTTCTGGGGCCCCAAAAGTTTGGCCTTCGGTTAGGGTTCTGGTTGAGGTCATGGTTATAGGGTCACTTTGTGACGCTCACATTAAGTTACATGAATCTCTTAAAGTAACTGTATTGGACAACCTTCGGATTTGAACCCCACCCATTCGCCAGATCCTTAACCACTGAGCCATGTCGTCTCCTCCAGTTTACTTAAAACTATTTTAAAAGTACCTCCTCTATATGTACAGGTGGAAATGTAAATATCGTATTTTACTGTATTGAAAGCAGGGTAAAGAGTTTTCTTCTTTCCTTCACTTGAAAGAGAATTTTGACATCACTTACATCACTTTTAGGAGGTAATGCGATCTCCAATACACACAATATGTCATCTTCATCTTCTTCTGGGCTACTGTAGAATGAAGCGGTCATATCTCCTTCCTCCACAACGCGAACTAGGAGACTCTTGTGACAAAAGGGGTTTTGAAATCTAAAAGGAGATGAAGCGCCAGTCTTAATGGTTCAAAATCTAGTAAAACAACACTCATTCACGCATTGGTAATTTTGTTTACTCTTGCGGCATTTTAAAAGGTATGCTCTCGAGGAAACTTACATTCAATGTGGAAAGTCAATAAGACTTAATTTTGAGGTAAAGGTCAGTCACTCTTCTAATGCAATGAGTGTCCTGAAAGATAATTTATTTATTTACTATTTTGCCATTGTGTAAAAATGACTGAAATTACGAGGAAACCTATTAACTAGTAATGTTGCCAGCGAAATACCCAACAGTAGTTGTAATTTTTTTTATTCGAAAGTACTGCAATTCAACTTATCTAATTAACAATAATACAATAACAGAAATTGCACACTTTGTATCTCCAACAACAATGTGGATGTCAACGTGTTTTTCAATAATATGGAAAGTACTGCTGTAATTTTTGAACGGCCGTAATTTTAACAGGAATATACTAATAATAATTCAGTTGAATAAAATCAGTGCCATGTAAAAAATCGCCAAAGCGTTTTCATACTTTTCAGTGTGAAACATGTAATGGGGAATCAAGCTCTCTCGCACATGAAAGTTGTTTCACTTGCACAATTTTTATTTTGCAAGATACAGCCATGAAATATAAGTCAAATTGATCGTTGAATTGTGTACTTTGCAGACAAACAATTTCCTTTGAAAAATAAATTGTTCACTACTCAGTGGTTACAAAACGAAAAACAAACTGCTTCATTCGCGGGCAGAAATCCGAAATTGACAACAGTGGCCGAAAAGAAAACGTACGCCGGTTTAGTTTTGAGTTCGTTCACTCAAAATCGAACACGATGGTTCGAAAATAAATATTTACGAACACTCAAAGCAAGTGTACAAAACACAATAGTCAGGGAATTGGGGAAAAAAACGTGTTTTCACTCACCTCGGAACACAAGATCATCAATAGTCGTGCGCGTCATGCAAGTTGGTTTAATGACATCACACATCAAAACACGCGCTTTCATTGGTCCCTACTAAAATCTCCAGGGAACCTTACATTACACTACGTACACTTACATTACACTTTTCACAGCACATTCCCTCACATAAAAATTAAGATGAATATCATTATAACAAAGATACAAATTATGAAGTCTC
>OX421453.1:34366586-34389086 GCA_949126865.1 Montipora capitata | reverse complement strand
AAAGCTTTGTCGTCGTCGTACATGGGTTCATCTGAGCTTCCATCCCCGATCATTTCATTTTGCAGCCTTGTCTCCAAATCTATTATCTCGATTGTTTTAAATGTTGGTGCGCAGTACAGCCTTAACTTCGTTTTACGGTTCAAAATAGTGTCTCTAGGAACAAACGCCAGAAAAGATGCTGCTTTTGGTACCGAATCCACAGCGCCATAGTCTCCACACAATGCAAGTTTGTTCTCACACCCATCAACCGAAGGCCATAAACTGCAACAAGAGGGAGATGTTGTAAGGCATAGACCTGGTAAAGAATTCGACGCGGCTGCCTATATAAAAATGCAACAAGCGTCCTCCTTTATGCTCATTGTAAATATGTGTGAAGTAAAAGACCACACTTATCACAGCTCCAAGGAGTTTGAGCGGAACCGGGGCTAATCAATGAGCATTATAAAAGTACTATTTAAAAAACACGATCGTTGGATCGCCAAAGATCAAGACACTAGGCATATTTTTTTTACTTGCACTCTTCAAATCAGAGTAGCACCAAACCATGTCCAATTCTCTACCTGGTTGCAATAATAAAAATAAAAATAAAAATGATAATAATAATAATAATAATAATAATAATAATAATAATAATAATAATAATAATAATAATACAATAATAATAATAAAGGTTCTTAGAGCGCATTAAGAAAATCTCAATGCGCTTACATGGAGAAAAAATAATAAACTAGTGTCAATAATCAATTAATACAAGTATTTACGAAAGAAAAAGGTCATGAGATTACGTTTGAAAGGGTCAAGCCTATTAACAGATTTTATATTCTCAGGAAGGGAGTTCCAGCATTTCAGCGCAGCGTGAGCAAAAGAGCGTTCACCATAAAAAAACAGTTCTTGAGCGAGAAGGTAGTTCCAGGAGAGAGCGACTTGAGGAACGAAGATTCCCAGAAAGAACGACGAACATTTACAAGCGACGGAATGTAATCCAGTGAACAGGCATGAAGTGATTTCTAGACAAAGAGAATTATCTTAAACTGTATTCGCGCTTCCACCCGCAGCTAGTGCAAGTCTCTAAAGAGGGGGTTTATGTGGTCGTACTTAGAGGCCCCCGTAACAAGTTTTGCTTCCGTGATTTGTACTCGCTGTAATTTGGCTATCTCTGACTTAAGAAGTCCGCATAGAATATTATTACAGTAATCCATCCGTGAAATAACCAGTGCATTAGTTAGCCGTTTTAGTGCATCACCGGGAAGGTACTTTCTCGTGGGACTTATCGTACAAATAGAGTGAAAAGCCTTCTTGCAGATATCATTAACATGACAAGAAAAAGTGCAACTACGATCTATATGGTAACACCAAGATTTCGCACCTTTTGTTTAGGTACTACAATAACATTAGCTAGTCTCAACAAATTCCCTAGCGGAGGATTCCTCACAAAACGAGACGTTAAGTGAATAACATCAGTCTTTCCTAAATTAGTTTGTAGTTTGTTCTGAATATTCCAATTGAAAACAACGCTAACACAAACAGCAAATCAAGTGCCACATTTGGAGATGACGGTTTAACTGATATATATATAGTTTAGAGTCATCAGTATAGAACATCGATTTTAGATTGTAACTAATAATAATAATAATAATAATAATAATAATAATAATAATAATAATAATAATAACAAGAATTTATATAGCGCTATTCAGCTACTCTTTCATAGCGCTTTACAATGATCAGATTAACATAGAACTAAGAAGCTAAAAAATGATATAATAAATAATAATGAAATAATATAAATATAAATAATACGTATGTTCGCTACTTCCTACACCAAAGGAAATTGTGAATAAACTGAATCAATTGTTATTCAAGTTCTTATGGAAAGGTACAGATAAAGTGACTCGCGTGTCTGTAATAAACGATGGTCTAAAAATGATAGATGTGGAAAGCATGGTCAAATCTTTAAGGTTAGCCTGGCTAAAACGACTATTTAACGATTCAAATGCAACATGGAAGACGTATTTACTTCATCTACGAGCCTACGAGGAGGTCGGTTTTTTCTAAATTGTAATTATGAAGTTTCTGATTATATGATATCTTCTCAATTTTACCACGAACTTTTGTTATGGTGGTCGGAGTTCCGCGAATCTTTCGCTTCAGAAAGTGACTGGGAAATAATTGTTTGGAATAATAAAAAGATTCGAATAGACAATAAGCCAGTGTACTATAAAAATTATTTTAAGTCGGGAATCATTTACATACACGATCTCCTTTTTAACTTAAATACAATGGACTCGTATAACTATTTTTCAAACAAAATTGTCAAAAGCAATTTTCTGCAGTGGGCGGGCCTCCGTCATTCTGTGCCTTCTCATTTAAAAGAAATCAGCCCAGATAGATTAACCATATCCCCATCACTTATAATTGGAACTAAAATTTTCATCAAAAGATTATTATTTGCTGCTGGTCTCAAAAAAAGCTCAACCTCCTAATTTTATCCGCAAATTGAAGAGTGATTTTAATTTCACAACCCAACAATTTAACGAAATCTTCACATTTGGTTGCACTTGAGTCATATGTTAAGGCTTTCCAATACAAAGTAATTAATTCTATCCTTTACACTAACAGCAAACTATGCAAAATTGGATTTAGAATTAATGATGCATGTACTTTTTGTAAAGATGAACCTGAGACCTTACATCACCTTTTCTATAAATGCCCTCACTCAAAAACGTTCTGGACTAATTTCGAATCGTACTGGTACCTTCTATCGAATCAGCCAATCCATCTTTCTGCGCAAAACGTTTTATTTGGAGTTTTATCAAAACAATGCCCTTTATCAAATTTATTAAACTATTTCATGTTTATTGGAAAATTATTTTTGTGGGACTGCAGAAGGACTGCAATCGAAACTAAAGATTAAATATGAAACTGAAAAAACGATCAACAAAAACAACTTCTTTGAAAAGAAATGGGTACTCACTCCAATATAATTAAGTAATTAATTAATTTATTTATTTATTTATTTTTAATATGCATGTATCTTTTATTTTGTTGCTCTTTTTTTTTTTTATGTAAGAATATGAATATAATTAGCATCTGTAATCGTATTATTTTGTAAGTAGTGCATAAATTGGTATTGCAAGTTTAAAAGTAATCATATTGTTTTGTAGAGCAAGTATTGCAATTGTATTATTGTAAGTGCATTGTAATGTAAGTAGTGCGTAAGCAATTCAATTGTTAACTAGTTTTGATGGCAATATAATGGTTTTTTGTAGTTGTGAACTGTGTAATTTTAAAATATCGTTCGTGACCCGTACGTCGCGACAGTACGTCCAAATTGTGCTTTACTTCTGAAGAAGGAATTGGGTGGACACTAGAGGTCTTGCTAGATAATAACATCACGATATCATTCACAGAAGTGTTCAAGGGAGTCTGAAATTCATGTAAACTACAAGACAGCTGCCTCTCCTCAGTCGTGTAAGTTGAGGTAGTAGGAGTAGGAAGGTCAGCACAACTACCATTAACCTTGTTAATAAAAACATCATTGAAGTCTTCAACCAATTGGTGCAAAGACTCATGGGTAGACAGGGTAATGTTCTTAACTTTAAACATCCTGTCAATAGTACCAAATTGCTGATTACGGTCTGTGTTTTCAATTATCATTGGGTAAAAGTTGGACTTCTGCCTCTCCAGTAGAGAATTATACCTTACACATTAATCGCCATATAACTGATTGTCTATTGTCAGACCGGAGTTTTCATATTTCCATTCAAGGACGCGCTTCTCGCGCTCTTCAGCGCGAACCTCGTCATTGAACCATATTGCGCATGGACGATGTTTCACTCTCCTAGTTTGAACTGCGGCGTGGTCGTCATAAATCTGTTCCAGGGTGGTTAACAAGATGCACTCACGCAAGTTCATATTGAGCCCGTTGAGGATATAGATATCACCAAAGTTAACATATGAAAGCCTGAGTTTTGCAGACTTTCCTTTCCTACTGCAAGAGTGACGTTAATTAATAACTGTGACGGATCAGCATCTTAACTTAAGGTAATTCCCTTGAAATTGTTCTACTATCAAACTTTTTTGGAAACTTGGCATAATTAACATTCATGATATTCACCGTGCTTGTTTACGCGTCAGCAGGCTCGTAAAATGGGGTATTTTTACATCGCGTTAAAAATTCGAATTTCCTTCATACAGAATTAAGTCTTGGTTACTTCAAAGACATAAAATTTTATTTTGAAAATAAAGCTTCTTTTATTTACATCAGCAGTAATGCTTTATTTACGCCGACTTTGATTCCCTGGTTGTGGGAATAGTGCACTTTTTGGGACAGTTCCGTGGTTAGCTTGAAGTCCTCGCCTTGGGTTAAATACACCCAGTACGGAACTGTTTTCCAAAAAAAAATCATGTTCTAATATCAAAATTTTTTTCTTCTTCAAATATGTTCTTTATTAGACTGTTCCTAGCAAATACCTGAAAAAAAAAATCGGGCGCCACCGTGCTCGTTTGAGAGAAAAGGAGCATTTATTTCGCTATCGGGTTTAGTTAGAGCGAAATCTCTTACGTTTTGTATGCGCACGTGCTCATGTGCGCGCGCTAATGACGCAAAAATCGTGCGCAGTAGGGATGCGCAATGCAATACTAAGGAATTACGTTAAAACTTATAACCTTGGGGAGAAAAAAACGGGTTCTTTTTTAGTATTAGTTCTGCAGTTAGGTAATTGGAAGGTGTTAGAATTTCTTGCATAATAGGAATGAATCGAATTTGACTTTTTAAAACAATCTTCATAGCTAAATTGTGACGAAAAGGTTGACTTTTCATAGAAGTACATGAATTTACCCAACCATGACATAACTGTTTTGTGATCAGTGTCGTAGAGTCTTGGCTATCATCAAACGTGACTGACCAGCTTATCTCTATTCCAGGATATGCCACATGTCGACGCGACCGACCGAACCACCAGCGTGGCGGGGGTATCTGTACTTTCATCAGATCAAACCTTAATTTCAATGAGTTATCACACCTTAATGACCCTAATATAGAGAGCCAATGGTTCATCGTTCGACTCAGCCGTTTGCCGAGTAGAATTAATTCGATTATCCTGAGAACCGTATATCATCCTCCACAGAGCGATAACGACAAGTTACGGTTGCACCTGTTCCACTCCATTGATTCGTCTCTCGCCAGTCACCCGAACTCTGGTATCTATGTTCTCCTTGATTTCAACCATTTCACCCCTAAGAACCTCTGCTCCTCTTTCAAATTGAAGAAGCTTGTCTCACTACAAACAAGAGGGAATAACATTCTCGATCAAGCCTTTTCATCTCTATCTAAATATTATGACGACGCTCTACTTTTGCCACCTGTTGGGCTATCAGATCATTTTAGCGTCCTTCTGCAACCATCAAACACCAAACCTGCCTGCTTACCATCTACCTGGGCACAGAAACGTGATTGCATGGTAGCCAACAAACGTGCTCTTTTTTCTAGGCTTAAAGCTGTCGACTGAACACCATTATACCACGCTAATTTATGTGAAAATCAATACAGTATGTTCCACTCGACAATCACTACCGCCATCGATTCTTGCTTACCTGTGCGCTCCGTAAAGCTGCATCCCACAGACAAGCCTTGGATGACCGCCATCACGCTTGGACAAAAGGAAATACCCTCCAGTATAATATGTATCGCAACAAGGTTATTATACTCGGCAAAAAGGCTCGTGCTACATTCTACAAAAACAGTATCAAAAATATTCAAGAAACTAACCCTAAGAAATGGTGGGATAACATCAAACTTTTGTCTAGCCTATCCAAGCCCGTAACTCACACCAGTATTATCGCTGATGGAGTTACTCTAAAAGACAGTGACCTTGCGGAGGCGTTAAACGATTGTTTAAACGATGTCGCCTGTGATATAGACAAACCTCTGGGTTTCAACCCACTCCCGGTGGAACAGTCTACTGATAATTACGTCGTAAGTCTTGAGTCTGTTGAGAAAGCATTACTATCGATTCAAGAGCGTAAAGCAAAGAGTACGGACGACATACCTTATTGGATACTTAAGAATTTTGCATCAATCATCCATCGCCCTATTTGTTCCATCTTCAACTCATCGATTAACCAAGACCATGTCCTTCTACTCTGGAAATGTGCCAATGTCATACTTATATCCTCGGCCGACCTCTATCAGTACGACTTTCGGCCAATATCATTAACTCCTGACCTGAGCAAAATTCTTGAGGGCTTTGTCTTGGAGTGGTTTGCTGCTATTATAATGCCTCAGGTACTAGATCCATTCCAATTTGGCCGTGTTAAAAAATCGCCAACATCTCATGCCCTAGTTCGCCTTATCTATTAATGGCTGAGCGCAATAGAAACTCCACAGACCATGCTTAGATCTTGCCTAATTGACTTTTCCAAAGCTTTCGACCTTATCGACCGTAATATTTTACTACACAAGCTGCAAGAACTCAACGTTCCTCAACTACTTCTCAATTGGTGCGCTGATTTTCCTCACAACCGTAAACAACGAGTACATCTTAATAACTTTTCATCGCCTTGGAACCATGTACATGCTGGTGTCCCACAAGGCACTTAACTCGGCCCACTTTTCTTCCTCGTTATGGTAAACGATCTAAGAACTGATCTACCGTTATATAAATATGTTGATGACGATCTACGAAGTTTTATGTTTATCTTCATCTCAATCACCAGCTGTCCAAGGCGAGTTGAATAACCGAATGGCCAGAGTCCAATGACATGAAGATCAACGTTATTAAAACTAAGGAATTTTCCACTTCATTCCTAAAAAATGATCAAATTCCTAACGATTGTTTAACAGTAGACGGCCGTCAACTAGACTGTGCCGCGTCTTCTGACCTTAAATGGTCGACTCATATAGATATTTGTTCCAAGGCTAGCAAAGGACTCTATGACCTGAGAACTCTTGAGCCCAGTAGATCTACGATCTGTTTTCCGTTATTTTATCAGACCTTTATTAGAATACGCTTGCCCCGTTTGGCACTCTTCATTGACATGTAAGTTGAAAGATCAGTTAGAAGCCATCCAGCGTCGGGCGCTTCGTATTGTGCATCCCGCAGGTGTCATACAAAGAAGCACTTGAAGTCCTGAACCTGACTACACTCTGGGAAAGACGCGAACACCTGTGCATGAAGTTTTACAGGATTGTAGCCCATCCTAATAGTAAACTATATAGCCTTTGGCCAAGACCTACCACCAAAAACTATTTCCTTAAAAACCCTAGAAGACTTCCACTTTTAAAATGTAGAATTAAAAGATTTCAAACAAGCTTCATACCAAGCTCGATAGAGAAATGGGACTGAACTGAACTGAACTGCAATCAAGATTGACTAATATTTTATAAAATAATGTACATATTTAAATTTTTGCCATTTCACATTTGTAAATTGTAACATTGAGTTTTTCAATTCCCTTTGGAATTGCAATTCGAATGATTTAATAAAGTTATTTTTATATAGAGTTAATACATCTAAATAGACCAGTTTCTTCATGTGATACAAATGAAACTGTCTGGAATCGCCTTAAAGTCCTGTTTACCAAGATGGCGAACAAAAGCCTGAGGAAATTCTTGTCGTGTTAGAAAACCAGGGACAGGACAAAATCCAGCACCCAGTTTCTCAAAGTCCCGCAACTTTTCGGGCCTTTTCGGGTATCACAAATTCCTCTGTATCCACAGAAGGCAGAGGTCTAGAGTCGTTAAACTTTGCAATCGTTTTGCTATCTTGAAAACACGTGAAAAGACCAGCTTGTTAAAACAAGGGTATAAACTGCTTTTCGAGCACGAAACGTTTTCAGGACTTTCGAGAAACAGGCCCCAACCTGGCCCAAGCACAACAGCAAAATGAAAATTATCCTAAAAGAACGCTCTCACTTTAAAACTTACTCTGAGAAGTGCCTGACTTCAAAGGTGATGATATCTTCATCAAGTGTGGGAGGTGTCTCAAGTTTGTCTGTTATTTCAATCCAGTCTTGTTCTTCAGAGCTTGATTCTTTGAAGAGGACTCGAACACGGGCTATTGACATATCGATGTCTCTTCTCCTGTAACGTTTTCCCAATGACAATGGAATCTGGATGGTTACAGGCTTCAGAAAGTCAACTACTCTTGGACTCGATATTCGCAGTATCGGTCCTGGAAAGATTTGCTTCTTCTTGAACAATTTTTGGGAAACGTCTTGAAGCTAGGGAAAATGGGAAATGTTCATACAGCAACTTTAATGAAAAGGAGAATGCTTTTTCGACATTGCTTTTGTTTTAACGCTCACAAGAGATACAAATGAAAGAGAAGGGAAGGCGAACATGGCCTGCTCAAATTTTGTCCTCTAGAATAACAAATTTCGATTGAAACATGAATAATGGAAACGTGTGACAGGCTAACCTTGACAATGACTTCAACTGATTCACCTTGTGGAACGGCATTTTGCGGAAAAGATATTCTCGCAAGTGGAAATTCAGGCCACACCAGTTCGCTATCCTGACTTGTGATGGTATGTTTATACGATCTTAGACGACAGACCACTACGAATGTTGAACATTGCGTTATCTTACTGATAGCAACAGGAAAGAGGAAGTCTGAAACATCAGCAGCGTCAGTGTTGTCTTCTTTAATGTCTGGAAAAAAAGTTCTAGTTGTTGATCTGTGGTCACCACAGAGAATGGAGACATGTTCCACTGAGCGGTAGTGAGCACATTTCCTCTCCAGTTACATTGCTCAAACTGGCCTGGGTTGTTCAAAATGTGAACAATGCTAGCAGCACTGGCGCCAGATGTTCAAAGGGTGGATAGCGCTATCCACTGGATAACTCAATTGGTTTTGCTAGTGTTTATACGCTGGATAGTGATTTATCCGGTGGATAGCGTTATCCACCTTTTAAACAACTGAGGCCTGGATACCTGAATTGGTTTTGATATGAGTCATCAGCGGGATGGTGGTTCTTTTCCCTCATTTTATCGTAGCAGTGGCAGTGATAGTGGCAGCGGCAGTGGCAATGGCAATGGCAGTGGCAGTGGCAGTAATAGTGGCTGTGGCAACGATAGTGGTAGAGATAGTGGCAGTGGTAGCAGTAGTGACAGAGGATGTGGCAGTGACAGTGGTAGCACGAGTGGCAGTAATAGTGGCTGTGGCAGTGATAGTGGTAGTGATAGCGGCAGTGGTAGTGGCAATGGCAGTGGCAGTGGCAGTGGCAGTGGTAGCACGAGTGGCAGTAATAGTAGCAGTGACAGTGGTAGCACGAGTGGCAGTGATAGTGGTAGTGATAGTGGCAGTGGCAGTGGCAGTGGCAGTGGCACCGGTAGTGATATCATATCATATATATCTTTATTTACCCTCGGATTTTTAGAGTAGCTTGGTGTAGCTAATATCTCCGAGCATTTACCCTCCCAACCATGATACACCACAGAAGACAGACCACAAAACCGGGAACTACATACCCTACTCTTTACAACAAGTGTGTGGGTTCTTTTACGTCCCACAGGATTATGAACATTGAAGGGTTGGGAGACGGGACCTCCGGCTTATCGTCCTTATCCAAGAAGACTAGAGAGTCTAACCATTTGCATATGTAATTACAAAGGCAGCACTTTCTCCTCAGTTATTTAAAGACCCTGAGTGTTGGTCTGGCCGGAGTTGAACTCACGACCTCCCGCGTGACAGCCCGGTTTTCAACCAACTGTTATAGTGACAGTGGCAGTGGCAGTGGTAGACTAGTGGTGGTGGCAGTGGCAGTAGAAGTAACTTTTTTTCTGCAATCAAGCTACATTTACATGGAAGAAGTTCTAAGCAAAATTTATACTGTGAAAGTAAAACACATTGTCCATTTTAAGCCAAGAGTAGCATGGGCCTTCTGCTGCTACTTGGGTCATGTTACAAAACCCACTTTATTAAAATGCCAAAAAAATAATAGCAAATAATTGAATTAAATTCTCACCTTCTAGTGTCCGCAAGTCCTCCGTTTCAACAATATCGTCCCACTCATTAGTTTCAGTATTGATCAAAGTTTTAATCACCACTTCGTAACCCTTAAGACTTGAAGCACAGTGTGGAATAACTATTGTGACAGCTTTATTGAAATGTAGAATCCCCGGACTGTCCATTGCTGACAGCTCAATGACATCGCTAACGATGGCTTCATGGTGAAAGAGAGGCGGGCAACGAGCACCAGGATTCCATCTGAGAAGGGTCAATATTCTGTCTTCAGGCACTGCGTCTCGAGGGAAGATTACCTGTAAGGCAAATTGCTTGAGGTCCCACCGTCTCCCTTCTTTGACAACGTTTCCTCTAAAAAATGTCAAACAAAAAAGTTGGCCCACTATGCCCACGTACCCACCTAGTACCTAGTACGTAGTCGTCTTCGCATCCGTTTTTCTGGATGTCACGCAACGCTCCCCGCAAAGAACCTTGCTGAAGCGAGCGTTGCATGCCGCCCAAGGAGACTAACCCATACGACGAGAACCTAACTCGTTAGTCGGACTTTTGTGTGGGAGATTGGCGGGTTAAAAACCCAGTCCGAACAACGCTCAGGGTCTAAAAAATAACTGATCAGAAAGTGCGACCTTTGTGATTTCACCTGCAAATGGTTAGACTTTTCAAGTCTTCTTGGAGAAGTACTATAAACCGTAGGCCCCATCTCACAACCTTTCCTGTTAATCCGCAACACCGTGGATCGTTACAGAACCCACTGTTCGTGAAGAGTAGGGGAGACCCCCCAGTTCTCAGAGAATTGTAAAACCAGACAATTGTAAACCGTCATGAGACTTTATGTGATATGTGCCGTACATAAATCCATCACCAGTACCAAGATCACGATAATTGCAAAAATGCCATGGATTGCAGCCAAATCAGCGAAAAAAACCCATGAAACACAGAAACTCACCAGTTTCCATAACCTTCTCCCGACACTAACTATGCATTATCATACATTTTTCAAAGAAAAAGACTAGAATTTTCGCCAAGTTATGCAAACTTGGCCAACTCTTGCTAGCAGATGTTGAAGTTTCCATAGCTGTCGACCTTATTCCTCAAAACTAGCGATGAGGTCAAGAGATGTTGATTGATGGGACGACATTTACCGAAATTGCAGGTAAATGTTGCATATTCCTAGCTTGACGACCACCTTCAAAAGTAAACGGTGTAGCTTCGCGATTGCCTTATTATTTTAAAGGCATATGATAAACCGTGATTTCAAATTCCAGAGATCATCTTTACCTGTGTAAAACAATGCTACTCTCATCCATTTCTCCAACGGAACTCGAGTATTCATTTTCATCCTCAGATGTGATCTCGATTTCCTCCTCAAAAGTTAAATCGTCCTCTTGGTCTTCCGCAGATTCTTCAGAGGTTACTTCTATCTCTTCGTCTTCTTCTTCCGATACAGTTTTGCTTTCTTCTTCATCTTTCTCTCCACTGGCACTCCCTTGTGTCGTGGTGGCTTCTTTAAATAAGGGTGCTTGGGGTTATCACATAAACAAAAGGAAGGTATGAAAGATGAATATAAATTCAAGAAACGACTAATTGGCCATTTTACAATAAAATTAGGGCGTACAGTTACTTGACCTTTGAATAAAGTCGACTGTTAGGAGCTATCAAAATAGAGAAATCACTTGAAAATCAAGAAAATAGCTAATCAATGACATCAAACAAAACAAACAAAGTCCAATAAAGTTCACAAGTTAAGGGACACTCGCGTGACCGCCGTTACAATGTCAAACTGGGTTTTCCTCAACACTATCACGCTCATCAAAATCTCTGTGCAGCTAATTAGCTGTCTTTTATGACATATGTTGGTCGTGAATATGCTACTGTGCTTCTATGCACGTTTTCCGTTTCCTTACTTTGTACCCAGAGGCAATCATCAGTGACAATGATCAAATGCCCCGAAATACCAAGACCATTGTTACTCAGCCACATGACCATAATCAAGCTTAAAAGCCGCGATTATCCGATGGCAGACTTTTCAAAAATATCAATTGTCAAAGTACCTTTTTCCCACGACAATCCGTAAGAAGCCTACTCACAAATACAAACTGTAAAATGGGCCTTAGCGTTGCCAAAATGATCTTGAGTAAGCACTCTCCAATGTAACAACGACATTTCAAAAATTTATCAACCGTCTCTCTTAATAGAGAATACATGTAATTCCGAGGAAATGCATTGTGTCTATAATACAGGCAACAAATGCAGAGAAACGTTTACTTATAATATTTCGATATAAATCTATATCATCTTCAGACTGAGGTGACCAATAAGTGGCAGAAAATTAAAGCTTGTTGGGGTTTGGTTGTATTCCATTCTTCTTCTGCTTTTCAGCGAGTAGGTTTTGAAACTTCTTCTCGAGGCGAGTACGAATTTTCTTTTCTTCTCGTTTGACATAATTACTGGACATTACACTAATTTCGAAAGTTTTGTCCCCTGGCGACACAAGATTTGTTGGGTTAGAGCACTGATTGACCGCGTACACCGAATCTGCACTCCTAATAAAATTAAAACCGAGCTCAAGCTAATAAGAAAGTTATCGTGGAATGGTTTCCCTAAACGTATTGCGAACTTAATTGATCGCTTTACTACGAACGCACAGAATAGGGCTCTAGATCATAGTACCAACTACACCTCCCACAACGACCAGGGCTCAACTATCTGGCTTACCATCCCATTCGTCGGTGACCTAACAACACAGCTTGTTAAGAAACTTAAGCGTAAGCTTCGGAGATGTCTAGTCGACCCGAATGTGGACATCCGAATAAAACAGAAGACCGCCATTAAGTCAATATAATGTTGTATATGAATTCACTTTCCCCGGTTGCAATTCTTTGTACATCGAACAGAACTCTGTTTGTCCGCACACAAGAACGTGCGCTTACGGACAAAGAAAGCGCTATATACAAACATCTGCGCCATTGTGACCAGATCAAACACATACAAGGTTTATACAACTTACAGGTCATTTTTATCAATGAGAATAACCAAACTTCTGCTGCCATGAACAAAGAATTTCTCACCCAAACCGTGCGTGGTAACACAAAAATAATAGACCGCGATTATAACTGGAATCTATTACTATACAACGAAGCTTACCACATCAAGCGTTCAGCACCTTCCTTGAACATTGCTTTAAAAGCCAGTAGAGAACTTTGCCTATTCTCTTGATAGTATCGTCTTTGTTTTGCATTTTCTCGTGCTTGATAATGCTAATGTACCATCTATAGTATTTAAATTTCTGCTACTTGTTGGCCACCTCAGTCTGAAGATGATATAGATTTATATCAAAATATTTTAAGTAAACGTTTCTCTTCGTTTGTTGCCTGTATTATAGACACAATGAATTTACTCGGAATTACATTTAGTCTCTATCTTTTAAAATTATCAGCAGGTAATGGATTCTTTCTTTATCATGGTCTTTCAAGTTGTACGAAATACTAACAAGAAAAATATTCCAAAATGTAAAGGAATACCTTTGGGTCCCAAGGTGACTGCTTTTTTCCCGGTGTTTATGAATTTCTGTCAAAATGAAGAATGTGTGAACCCGAAATGTAGGCAACAAATTATTTAACTTATTGTACAATATACTCTTTAACGCGAATGTAATTAGCTAAGAGCATCCAGTTAATCATGGGAATGAGTGCAATCTCATGACAAATGGACTAGCTGGCAACAATTTATCACATTAATAATAATAATAATAATAATAATAATAATAATAATAACTTTATTTATATAGCGGTATATACAGAAAGCTCTATATCGCTTAACAATCACAAATTAAAAACTATACAAAAGAAAAAACTTAAAATGCATAAAAAGATAATACACAAAAAATCAATAATAAGTAGCTCTGAAAAGATGCCTTTCTAAATACAGAAACCGACGGACTAAGCTTAATGTCCATGGGTAAGACATTCCATAGCCTAGGAGCCGCAACCGAAAAGGCCCTGTCTCCATAAGTTTTCAGATGAGTCTGAGTTATTCGTAGAAGATATTTGTCGGTTGACCTTAGATTCCTTGATGGTTCATACCGCACAAGTAAGTTACTGATGTACACAGGGGCTAAGTTATTTAATGCTTTATAAGTGAGAAAAACCTTAAATATAACCCTCTGCTCGACAAGCAACCAATGTAATTTCGTGGATTTAGTCTGCAGCAATGTTGAAAAAGCACCAATATTTTTGCCCTTGTGCACACTGTCGCTGCACTTATGCAGGCTCCCGTTGGTGCTACATTTTCTCATGGCTTTCGCGGTAAAGCAGGGTTTTTTCCACAGCCACCTTAATCAAAACGGGGTTTTCGATTAAGAAAAAGTGCTCATTACTTCGGTTTAGCAATTTTGCATTTCCCTGCTTCGAAAACGTCGGTCCAGGCGCGGCCAGATAACTAGACTAAAAGATTCTGGGTAGGCTTTCAAATTCATTGTCTTTTTACCACTATAGAAAACTAACTAACCTGCAAGACATATTGATAGCGATGTTTTCTTTCATAATCTCCCACCGATGAAGCCAAAGCTTGGATGCCACGAAGAAACCTCTTTCTCTTCCGTTGGTCCATTTTTTCGCCCTTTCTCGTCCACAGCTCTTCATAAAATAATAAGGCTTCCTGTGCGTACTTTCTGTGAAGCTCCTTTTCGTTGAGGTCTAAGCACAGTTTAAGGATACCTCTTATTGTTCTTTCTCTGGCTGGCCATGAGCTCATCGTCTCCGTTGTTTCGTCAGTGCCTTCCCTTTGTTCCCACTGTGCTCGCCAGGAAGTCAGAAGGGTTTTTCGGAATTCGGTAACACTCTCTCTTTCATCCAAGTCTCCATACAGCTGTTCTACTTTACTTCTGAGGGTTTCTTTCTCATTTCCTTTCTCACCCACAAAGTTTGCCTTGAAAAGAACTTTCTTGTTCAAATTTAACTTGAGTCTTGTGAGCTTTGAATGATTCTCGTGCATGTCAAGTCGAATGCAGAGCTTAAGTATCTTGTCCAATAGCTTACCTCTATTATTTAACATTTCGTTGAGCGTTCTACGGTCCGTTGCCGCATCGAACGTTGTACAAAAATCTTTTTCGGTTTCATCCACGAATCCATCATAAAACCACAATTCCTCTTTTTCATATCCGTGATGTACATCTCTCTCTCCTTCAATATCTCCCAAAAGCTCCACTATAGTGTCAATAATGAGTCTGTTGCTTTCAGTAAAGCCAAACCTAGAACTGTCTCTCTCCTCTTTCCAGAAACGCTGACAAAACGCCAAAGCCTCCTTCTTAAACTCCGTCTTCTGACTATCATCCGCCATCAAATAAATGATAGTATCAATAAGCATTTTCCAAACCTTGCTATGGTTCCCCGGTTTCAGTGATTTCTCCATTTCCCAAGCATTCCGGAACAAATTTAACGCTTTTTCAGGCTCTTGTAGGTTTGCCTGAATAACGCCTTGCTGGAAAATGCTTCGCACTGTATCCGGATGATCTCCAAGACGTTTCCTTCGTATTTCAAAGGCCTTGTCAGCTGGTTTCATCGCTTCCTTGTATTTTCTTTGACACAGATAAGCATTCGCAAGATTCCTGTAGAAATCGGCTTCGTCCTCATAACCTGACATTTCAAGCACTTCTAAAAGCCTGATTGCCTCTTTGTAGTATTCAACGGCCTTATCGTAATTGCCTTGACCATGATAAACAGTGCCTATTTGATTTTTGTAAACCGGCAAGCTATAATGATACTCACCACCCTTCAACTCTTTCTCTGTCATCTTTAGAGCCTTGGTGTAAAACTCAAGGGCCTTGGTGAGATCTTTGAGGCCGTAATAGGAATTACCCATTGCGTTATAACACCTGGAAAGGATGTCATCAACTTGTGGCCGCTTTTCCGTAAGGTCTAACGATAACTGCAAGCAATCCAGTGCTTTCTTGAAATCAGATTTCTTATAATAGATTTCGCCTTCGAAATACGAGTACAACCCTTGGGTCAGCGTGAAATTCTCCGTAGTTGTATCTTGAACTTTCCCAAGAGAATTAGCTGCTTGTTCCAACACTTTAAAAGCCTCACTAGGCCCGTCTTGGTCCCGGACATACAAGGATTCCCAACACTTTAAATGAGCACGAAAGAGTGAGCCTGGAGTGGAGAGGCAAAGAGTCATACAAACATCACATAAAAGATTCAAGGAAATCACCTTTGGACAACAAATGCTGGTCAAAAACATCGATAAGGGAACGATAGTTGTCCAGTAAGAAAAAATATATATGTCCATTGACACAGACTGATCAATTAACCTAGCAGTTCTTTCAAGATATGGTCGGTGGTGACAATCACTGAAACCTTATCAAAACCGCAACCAAGTTACCTCACTTATATGTCCAGAAATGAATATCCAGTTTTGATATCTAACACAAATTGTCCCGTTCAATTTAAGCACTTTGCCACCGGTTTCTCACAATAAGAGAAGTGCTAGTGATTTCAGATGATGATCAGCGTTTGGGAGTCACTTTCAGCCGTTAATTGTCTGTATTCCAAGACACGAGTGATGATAAAATCGCAGAGAAGAACAAGGGAACACTTAATGATGATTATCAAGACCGGCTTGCATTTAATTACGTGTATTTCTGGAAATAACTGTTTTACCTCGCTCTTAAAATCAAAATTCGAATGGGTATTCTACATTCATTTGAAAGGGGCAATTAAAGCATATTTCTTTTATGCATGCATGGACTACTAAGATACATGAATTTTGGATTCAGTGTTAATGATTTCTTTTTAAGAAAATGAAACGATTTAACTCTGTAATGACCTTTCTGAACTACATTCCCACAAAATTTTAAAAATTACTTGAAAAACACACTTTATCTGGGATCATGGATCTGTGTTACATTATTAATAAGCAGTTCCTTTAGTCGAAAACACACTATAATTTGTGGAACAAACCCTATCCATTTTATTATTTTCATTAAATTATTTTTTAAGCCAAAAACAATTATTCAAATCGATTGAAAATGTCGTAAAAGCCAACGTGTGCCTTTTATCCCTAGCGCCTAAACACCATTACATGTATGATGACATTGTAGGAAAATCCCATTTTCCTCTATGTCTGCTTTACAGTGAATACAAAGAAGTAAAAAAATTCAACTGGTTTGCCACTTTCCAAATTCAGTAATTAACATTATTATTATTATTATTCCAAGAGGCGCGTAGTGCTTAGTTGTCTATAATAATCTCATATCCAACAAACGCGAGTGAAATAATTGTTTTATCAAAAACGCCCAAAAATTATGGATAAATCTTCCCTACTTCAGTAACTGATACTGTGGAGCATGGAATAATATCTCAAATACCATGATGGCTAAAGCCAATCAAAACGCAACAAATGCATTATCCAATGAACTATGGTAGTTTTTAAAAAAAAGTACTAGTATATCCCAAGGATAGTAAACTACTACGGATAATTTGTTGTTTACCAGTCCGTAACAGAACATTTAGAGTTTAAGCTTACAATGCACCTATTAAATAGTACTGATCTTCGCTTTCGACATTCAAAAGACGTACTATACAAATTCCACTTGAAACTGAAACTTGAAATGGAGTTCTGGGTTGTCTAAAGAACTAGCTTGAGAATTCGTGTAATCAAATCAATTGGGCAATTGAGCTTCATATTCCCATTGTGCACGCTGATGACGTCAGCAACCAAAGGCCTTCCAAAAAAAATTTTCCTACGAGCGACTTCAGCAGTTTCATTTCACAAATTGGCAAAAACGTCCTCAAAATTTATAACATTTTCAACAATGTAGTTTCTTTTCAATGTTGCGTAAAGGGAAATTCCCTTCACTACTCTTTAAAGCGTTGTTTATTCATTCCTATAAATATTCTGCCACGCTTCAGCCATCTCGTGTTCTATTGGTCAGAAAACTGACAGGTGAATTCATCCGTGCAACTTAGTTTTATTTTCTGAATACATTATTTTCTGTTTGATTGGCTAATTTACAACAGGCCACAACCTTGCTTTGTGTTACTGAACTGAAATTTAACATTTAAACCACCACATTGAAAATGTGGCAAGCGTCCGTTCATCGTGATTTGAAGCAATTACGAAGTTTGAAGAGCACTTAGAAATTATCTTTCAAGCAGTACAAACTTCCCGTGTGCTTTGAATCTCGAGGAACGCAGGTAGCTAGACGCATGAACCAACTGTTAAATGTTAAGTAGTAGAAAAATGTATCAGAATGCAATATAAATGTTCTAATTAAGAGTTGTTAAGTTTTTTAGATTATGTTAGAGTTCTGCCTTCTGGTTGCTGCGCAGAACATTCTCGCCGAAAGCGCGATGGATTATGGTGAAAAAAGCAAGCAAAGCCAGTGTAGTGTATTTGTTTTAAATTCCGATTATTTTGTATGATCTTTGTCTCACCTGACTTTCCGTCATCACTGCACATTTTCGCCCATGATTTGAAAAGCTCGCATTTCTTTTCATTTGGCAGCAAGGCATTGACTAGTGACACAATCAAGGCATTGTCACGAAATTCACCAGGTATGCTGAAAAACCCTGACTCCAAGGAAATGTCTATAGCAAACTCGTAGTTCGCACTGTCACTGGTAAACATCTTAAACGCTTTAACATAGTCAGCATCTACAAATCCTGCAATGTCTTTCAGTTTAGACATAAAAATCTCATAAAAGTGCCCCTTTGCTTTGGTGTACGATTCAACGAAAAGTTCATCGTCCTTTATGCTATCTGCATACTTTTTCAACAGTGGATGAATGTCATACATCAATTCCTTTTCTTCTCTGTTCACAACGGAAATGATGGCACTGGTTTCTAGCCCCTCAAGCTGAGCCACAGTTTCTGGCACACTAATGCCAAGAACCTGTGCTGCTGTGGAGACAGAGAATGGGCCACAAAACAAAGAAAGTGAAACTGCTGATGCTTTCAGGCAGTCAGATGGTAGTGTGTTGAACATTTCATGGATCACAGATTTTTCACCATGACCAACTCCTTCCTCATAACCATAAGCTTTTTCTTTGGCATCTTGAAGTTCTTCATGCTTGGACTTCGGTGTGTCCCCTTTCTCTTCAAAATCCCGGATAAATTTCTCAATTTCATTGATCAGGTCGCTGGGACGTTTCCTTTCCTGTTTCAAAATTGCTGCTAACCCTTTCAAGAGAAGAGGTTTCCCATTGCAGACATTAAGCAACTTCTCTTTTTGCACCATGTTAATTTCAGTAGGCTCGTCAGAAAGAAGGATTTTTTCCGAAAAATTATCTCCAAGTGGTTTCAGTTCATAATCCACCACCTTGTTGACCTCATTCAATGGCGTCCTTGACGTCAAAAGTATCCTTAAAGCTCTCGTCTGCCTGTCTTTATAATATCCTATAAGCTTTTCTAAGAACTCCATAAACGATTTTTTTAAGTTCGTGCATTCCTTCCCCTGTCCCGAGGTAAACTCTTCAACGTTGTCAAAAAGAAAAAGCACAGGCAACGCCTCGCTTTCTTCAAAAGCTTTCTCCAAGACTTTTCCCACTACAAAATTCATGTCTACGTATCCAACACGCACAGTAAGGGTTAGCTTGTTCATGAGGCTAAAATATAGAGCTCTCATATCTTTTGCCTCTCTTAGATCGAAAATATAAGACTTTCCTCCACGCCATTTTGAGGAAATCTCTTGAGCAAGGGTTGTCTTTCCAACTCCTCCCGGGCCGTGCAAATTAACAACGGATGATTGCCCGGCTTCAAGTGTTGCTGTGATCCTCTTGAGATCGTCGTTCCTTCCTTGTAATTGTTTCTCCGGATCATACAGAAGCGGATGTGAAGCTATAAAGTTTTCAATAGTCTCACTGATTTCCTCCTTGTTGCTGGATTTTGAAGCGACAAAATCTTTGACGAGAGCGAGTTTGCTATTCGAGACATAACCAAGCTCTTGTAGACGTCTGAGACATGACAACAGATCTTCGTTTTGAAGAGAGTAAAAGTGTTTCCCAAAAATGCTCTTCGACAACTCCACAACCTCCGCTGATTCTAGAGGAGAAAACTTATTGGAGATGTCTCGAAAGAGTTGGTTTAACGTGAAGGAATGAACAACTGT
The DNA here is from genome assembly GCA_949126865.1 of Montipora capitata. Taxonomy (NCBI): domain Eukaryota; kingdom Metazoa; phylum Cnidaria; class Anthozoa; order Scleractinia; family Acroporidae; genus Montipora; species Montipora capitata. Next base: position 34,369,011 of record OX421453.1, on the reverse strand, counting down.
GGACGCCATATTTAAATTAGGAGCTGCACAACGCAAATGTTGTCGCCCCTCGAGTCTTCCTTTCTTATTGCGCATGCAGTCTCAAAAGGCGAGAAAGCAAGTTTGATTGGTTATTTAAAAAAGCATCAACGTGACCGGAAGTAAACAAGAGCAGAGGGATGGCGGAAAGTCCCACAGGGACTACGCCAAGAAAAAAAAATGCCATCCCCGTAAATGACAAACAACGCTCTAAAAGAGGATAAAATATAAAATAAACGGCTCCTGTAAGCCAGCTCATGGATTAATTGGATTCCTAAGAAGGGAGGGTGGGGGAGGGATGAGTGGGAATGGGTTTCTGCCAGGGTAGTAGCAGGGAGCATAGGATGTGGGGTGTGGGCTGTGGGCTTTGTTATAGCTTGTTGATAATGTATGTTGATATTGAATTAACCCTTTTCTTCTTTTCTTTGAACAATCACTTTATCCAATGTTAAAGCGGCTATGTCACGCAAAATGATGTAATTTTATGACACCAAAATTGCCCAAAAAGTAGAATGAGACAAACAAATACAGCAATAGAACAAGATTGACACAGATGCACTTGGGTAATCTTGCAAAAAAAGTCGGCACAACGTTTTTCAAGTTTATGGCAAATCGCTTAGATAAATGTGGTTTCTTCTCAGAATCATCTTGTTCGTGAAGTAACGATAATTTTATCAGTAAAGGAATTCCACATTACCATTTTCAAATTATGAGCTTGCGATTAACTAAAGATCTCCCCAAAACATGTGGCTCAGTTGGTTGAGCACCGGACTGCCATGCGGGAGGTCGTGAGTTCGACTCCGGCCGGACCAACACTCAGGGTCTTTAAATAACTGAGGAGAAAGTGCTGCCTTTGTAATTACATCCGCAAATGGTTAGACTTTCAAGTCTTCTCGCATAAGGACGATAAGCCGGAGGTCCCGTCTCACAAATAACTTCCATGTTCATTAGTTCCCTGTGGGACGTTAAAGAACCCACACCACACACTATTCGAGAAGTGTAGAGGATGAAATTCCCGGTGTTGTGGCTGTCCTATGTGTGCATATGGGTGGGTGGGTATAGCAGGTCCACATCAGCTGAATAGCTGCCATAATTTCAACCTGCTCAAACAAATAAAATAACAAACAAACAAACAAACAATAGCAGCCTTTAAGTAAAACTCATCTAATATAACCGACGTTATTAGAAAGGAAAATTGATAAAAGCAGTAAATCCCTAATTTGGTTAGGTGTTTCCACCAATATGGCATAGCTCCCCCACTTGATACATAAACAACATACATGTACAACTCACATTCCCTCAATACACTATGACGTAGACTCAAAGCGTCAACTTTTCAATCTCTTTACATGGAAAATTGATGGACCAAATTTTATATTAAACACCTTGAATTCCAACTTTATTTCCATGAAACTATTTGAGATTAGATTTTCATACTTTTTGTAAATAATTTACTACTTTCTTGTGGATGCTGTATTTCTTTAGCAATGTTTTAAATTAAAGTTTATTATTATTATTATTATTATTATTATTATTATTATTATTATTATTATTATTATTATTATTATTATCAGACTTTATTCTATACCACACTTATCAATTATTATTATTTCCATTGATACAACAAAATTGTAAACAAAACAATGATGTAACAAACCAGTAGGAAGGCACCAATCACATTACACACTCAGTCACATGCAGGAGATGTCTATGTACATTATTTATTTAAATAAACATATGAGAGGTGCACTTCAAAAAAAGCCAAAGACAGGGGAATAAATGAGTCCCTCTCAGGGGGGTCTTTGTTCCCTTAAAAGATTTGCTTGTGTTTCCTTGTTCCTGAAATTACTTTTAAACTTGTTCCCAGGGAACATAAATGTTAGGGATAAAAAAGCTGGGAACAAGTTTAAATTTAAAGTAATTTCAGGAACAAGGGAACACAATATATTTTGTCATTGTTCCCCTGTTCCCCAAAACCCCTGGGAGAGGCTATTAGATGGCTTCTGGCCAGGAAAAAAATAGATTATTATAAATAGAAAGGAAGAATTTTACCACAATTGCTTCACAATCTCTCACAATCTGATTGGCAAATTTGCCGTTGTCAACAACAGTCTAATCAATGCTGCTCGAGTCATACTCACGTCAATTTGTCACGCAATGTAATAGCCAATCAAGAATGCTCATTTTGGGATATAAACCAATCATATTGCGAGAAAACTATAGACAATGCTTGCCCTCTCTTTGAGTCATGATCTGAGTCACGCTCTGAAATAAACATTTTCTTTCGCGTTAAATATTGTGGTAAAAAAAAATCAAATGTGGTTCAGTGTTGTCTGTACTCTTATCGACAACAATATTTGTCATCACAATAGTCAAAATTTGTTGTGGACTATCTCGGCTGCACCTC
>OX421453.1:34356586-34361586 GCA_949126865.1 Montipora capitata | reverse complement strand
TGGCACCAACGCTTGACGCGAATACGCCGAGTACGTTTTTAAATAAAATTATATAAATATTTCATCAGGGGAGTTGTGGTTCTGACAAAAGCGTTGCTCTTCGATGAACCAGAAATTTCCTTGTAGAAGGTATTCCTCGACCTACCTCCCCTGGGCATTTTCGAATGCAATGGAAATAGGCTAGAGTTTCGAATTGTGCAGCAACAAGAGAAGAGAGTCGAGGTTCAGGGGAATAATTAGCATTTTGTATTGCTCAAAAGAAAGGAAAATGCAAATTATTCCCCTGAACCTCGACTTTGCTCTTTTGTTGCTGCACAATTCGAAACTAGCCTATTCAACTGACCGTTGATTCTGACCATGCGCATGAGGAAAAATTCTCTTCAACCCTGATGATGCTGTTCAGACCTGAGAGACTCAGACTCTTTGACGCACTGTAAAGGACGCTAATGAAAATTGAAAGGATCGTTTTGATTTCTTCTTTTGGCTTGATTAATCCAACCTACAAGCTGCAATCTACAATCCGCTTCTTGTTAGGGTCTTTCGGATTATGCCGGCATAATTTTGAGCAGGCATCAGGCATATGCTGGCATAATACTAATATTTTTATAGCATTATGCTCTTGTTTCTGAAAACTGGGAGAAGTGTATGGAAATTTTGCCAGCAACTCGCACTAGAATGTACAAAGTTGATAAAAGCGGGCACATTTTAGTTAACTTGATACCTTAGTCTCATACCCAGTGCATTTTGGTATAATCGAAGGCCTGGTTACCTCTTTTATGGCTATAGCGTTTGTCCCTATGCCACCTTTACTCCTGTCTGCATATTCAAAACGAGAGGGGGGTCAGAATGGCCGGATACAAAATAACTCCACCGAATCGGGAAAAAAAGCACGCATGTCCGGTCACTGGACAATGCTTGTGCGTAAGTGCGCAGTTTACAGTTATCCAAAAATTTGTTGCCTCAAACGCAAAGACACAGAGCAGATATGGTTGGAGAGCTCCAATCCATCTGATTGTTCAGGACGTGGTTAATTAAGAGATGACGCCCGCTGGAATTGTCCTTCAATACGTTTTCTAGTAAAGCGATGGGAAGGAGAGGGTGTCGTCTAATTATTCCACCGTTTTCTCCTGGCCAGCACTTTCTCTCCAAGGGACTTTTCTAAGGAACATGGTAGAAGGAATTTTCTAGCACTAGGAAGATCCTTCAAAAACGGATCATCGCAATGGGATATGTTTTCTGTATTTGTTTTATATTGGACTGCAAGAAGTTTCTCTATCGCCGCTTAGTTAGCAGACTACGAAAAGTCCCTTTTTCGCCACTCAGTTCGTGGAGCGCAAGGCGAAACACAAAACAGGCACGAGAACAACGCTCGAGTGCAGATTTCGCATGATCATGTAGTTATCGTGTGGGTTTTCCTTTTCGCGTCGCGTTCAATGAACTGAGCGGTGAAACAGGGTCTGCTCGTAGTCTAATTTTACACGCAAAATTTGCAACCTTGCGGTCCGCTCTTCAATGCATGAAGACCGCCCTAGTTTCTTGAAGATCCAAGAGCTAGGGAGATTTTAGCACCATGTCAAGTACTTTCACTCAGAAAGTCCCAGTAGCATATATAGGAAACAGAAAACAAACATGGTGGCACCTGGACTTTCAGCAACTTCGTTCAACCATTGACGAGCAACAACGCAGACCAAAGTTTCTGCATGTACACCAAACGAGAAATTGCTTCGCTCGCTAGGATCTCCCTCCTCCCATGGAACAGTACTTAACTGAAACTTTTGGTAAGATGAGGTAATACTCCAGTTTGTTAGTGTAGGACAAGTGTATCCAGACGTTAAAAGGCCGGATAACTTTATTCGGTGCGTAAGTCATTATCCAAAGTATGAAATACACTTCACGTTAAACGAGGGCCAAACTTTTTACTTACATGTGCTTAGAGTGACTGTGCATATCAACGGTTACGTGCTCAAATACAAATATCTTTGCACATATTGAAACTGTAGGATAGTGACTTATCCAGCAGATAAAGTTAACCAGCCTTTAAACAACTGGGACCGGGTGTTAAATCTAGTTAAGTTGATCATGCTACTGATCATCAATGTCCACGTGCACTTTCCGCAAGTGAACTGATACATGACTAGTCACCTCTCAGACTGGCATATCTTCGAATGATACAAGGCCGAGTTCTTTCATTATATGCCAATTAAGGCTTGCGAAACCCATATTTGTGAGACACCGCATGAGCTCTTGACTTGTTGCTTTGCACGTAGATTCCTGGTACCATGTCCTGAGCGCAATTCGACAGCATTCCTTTGGAGACCCTCCTTCAGCCTCAAGTATTTCGTTAATAGCATATTCTTTAATCGGTGGTTTGAGATCTCTTGCCAGAGTTTTCCAAGGGAATCCTTCTGGTATTTTATCCGCAACCACATCACAAATGTTACTGTGATCCATGATTAGTTCTTTGATCTTGGCTCGAGCTAATGTAAGGCAAATTAAATTCATATAGATGCTAGTGAAGTGTCTCACTTTCCCTCTCCCCAAACTTACATGTAACATTAATCCTGTCCTCGTCTGCAGGTGACAAAATGAACCAATGTCCATCTTATAGTAAACCTAAACAGTTCCGAAAACTCAAACAAAAACAAATAACCTTGACGCTAGCGTTGATCTTGTGTTTTTAAATACCGAAAATGCTCGAATTAGCGCCAGGGGGCTTATTTAATTTCCTAAGGTGAGAAGGGGGCGCTTATTCGAATGGGGCCGCTTAATTGATGGGGGGCACTTAAATAATTTCTCAATTTTCAGCCTTAATATAACAACAGTCTTTATTTGAATTGAACCCAAAATGCAACATGATAATAAAATAAAACTGCAATAGCAAAACTTGAGCAGGAGCGCTCGTTTAATAAGGAGGGGCGCCAATTTGAAGCTGTGCGCTAATTCGAGAATTTACTTTACGTAGATTACGCGAAGACTTAGTAGGACACTTCGTCAGTCATCAAACTTGAGCGAGATGATTTACGCGCATTTCTGTTCATATATGAATGGTTGATCGGTTTAAGATCAGGGGCCCGAAAACACTACGGGCGTATTTCGGGTGACATAAGTCCCACGGTATCTTCAAAAGGGAAACGTTTCAAGGCATGAAACTTCGCAAACCTTTTGATTGTTCTGTTCTTTAAAACATATTGCAAGACCTGCTTTCCAGAATAAGCCAATCGCAGTTATCGTAGTTTGGAAACTTGACTTTCGGAACTTTTCAGAAACGGGCCCCTGGCCCAAGTTGTTCAAAGGAGAAAAGGGCTATCCGCCGGATAAATCACTACCCAGTGGATAAGTAATAATAATAATAATAATAATAATAATAATAATAATAATAATAATAATAATAATAATAATAATAATAATAATAATAATAATAATAATAATAATAATAATAATAATAATAATAAAAGATTGATACCGCGCCAGTATCCTACTGTTCAAAGGCGCCTTACAAAACTTTAAAATTAACACTTAAAACAGCTAAAATTAATTATAAAAAGCTTTTCTAAAAAGAAAAGTTTTTAATCTACTTTTAAAAAACGACACATACGGAGCGTTTCTAATTTCACATGGCAAAGCATTCCATAATGATGGTGTTGCTACATAGAAAGATCTTGCGCCATATGTTTTTAAGTTATAGGATGGAGAAACCAGAAGGTGCTTAGATGATGAGCGTAGTTGACGTGATGGAGTGTAAAATGTAAGCAAATCACAAATGTACGACGGCGCCAAATTGTTAAGTGCCTTGTAGGTTTATGTGCCTATCAAAATAATGGACTTAACAAGATCCAAAGCAGCAGAAGACCGGGCAGACTATACTTGTTAACGAGTTTTTACATGCGTAGCCGCGAAGCTGAACCAGTGAATATCCAGAAGAATGGCAACTATTGATGATGAAGGTGTACTCCGCCCTTGAGAAGGATAATTTAAAACAATTTGAGATCTAAGCTGGAATCGAACTTATCATGATACCTCTATAACACCGGGCGGATGCTCTACCCATTTAGAGAGCAACAAAAATTCCTGTGCATCTAGGTCGCTCACCCAGCTTCAAGAGCCTCAGGTCGTTTATCAAGGTTCTTCATGAACTATCTTTGCAGGTGCGTTACACCTTCAACATCAATAGTTCCATTTGAAATCTGAGGAGCATGACTTTGTAGAGCCTGCGGACCAGCGAAAAACATAGTCCATGAAGAACCTTGATAAACTACCTACGGCTCTCGAAGCTAAATGGGTACACCTTCAACATTTCAAGCATTACTAGCATTACTAGCATCTGGTACGCATGTGAATACTCAAGTACAGTTTCCTTCTGCTGGTTTGGATTTTCTTAAGAGAGAATGCACAGGAAAATCGAGCAAAACGGAAAATTCATGGCCGCAATCGAAAACCTAACCTACCCTCATTTTCGGTCTATAGAGAGGTACTAACGAGTTTACAAACCTCCCGGGGTTTATTTTCCGAAATACGGCCGATTTGCGAAATTATTTGAGATTTTGGATTTCGCCCGTCTGACGCCTAAAATTAGCCGCCTCACAAGGGAAAATCGACCGACCGAAAATCTGCTTCGCGTAACCAGACATGTTAAGCTATCGGCATTCTAGCACTTAATTCCTATAAAATGGACATCTAACATCCTATTTACAACATATCTCCGGTTCTGAAGTGTAAAATCAACGCTTGCTAAGTGCAATCAAAATGGCCAGTTGGTAAGACCTTATGAGTGCGAAACTGAAATCGAGCCCCCGGTTATGGGAATTCTCCAAATTGCCCCAAATTTTGGTTTTGAAACCTTGAGATATAGTTTTTAAACGTACATTAAAATTTTGGTTGGGTTTTTTAGGGAGCGCTTCACAATGAGTAGATCACTTCGAAGAAATTGTGCGCTCAGTGACCTCAAATTGACCTCAGAGTGTTTGTTTACATTGACTAGTCGCATCGGTTACAATGAAATG
>OX421453.1:34349086-34351586 GCA_949126865.1 Montipora capitata | reverse complement strand
TCTCGCACTTGCGTCTGACCAGGGTACAGTTGCAGGGTAGCGGACTGGGCTGACATCTTTGCTCTCAAGAAACTCGTTCATTTTCTGAAGCGGCGACACGTCTTTTGCCCGACCGCGGGAGACTGGCGTGCATGTCATGTCTAAGGAAGAATCTAATGACGGCGAGTAGAGGCTCTCAGGAAGTGTGGCCAAGGCGGTAGACTGCTCTGCTGCATTAGCGGGTGGTGGTGGCGTACTCTGCGCCATCGGTAACGATTCGATAGCTGCACTTGCTGCAGATGCTGAGCCTCCTCCGGCTTCCTGTGTTTAGATTGAAACAACAGATGTTTAGAGTTTACTAAATACTAACAAAAATAGACTATTCTATTAGGTTTGACTGCACAAAAAGAGCGACGTGAGGACCAATCACCAGTGGAACCAGCTTTCGTTGGAGCTTTTGTTTTGGCAGAAACATTTGGCACCATCATAACAAAAGGTTGATTCTTGACGGGTCCTGATCCGCAAGCATATCTAGTCTATACTATCCGCTGAGTCTATTCTGTTTTCTACTTAGTGCTATTGGTAGTTAATTACTGCTAAATAATTACCTCTGTTCAAGAATATCTGGTTTATACTCTATCGTTATCCACACTTATTATTCTTGTTCTCGGATCCTCGCGGTCATGCCAGGAAACAGGGACACCTAAAATATTAGTCTGATTGAAGATTTGATTATCTCTCGGGCGGCCATTGATCAGTGAGCTAATTAGAATAGTGTTGGACCCCCTGCAACTAGAACCATCCACAGTCTAAACAACAGTCACAAAAGTCCAGTCACATCTCTGCTCGAATTATGTGCTAACTAATCAACACTGAAAAAAATGCGGTATTGTCCCTTTCATGCGACATCTCAAATCTTCTGTTCTCCGGGTATAAAATGGAGAAAATAAGCCTCACGTTTAGTATCATGTGGTTTTTACACGTATCGTCACCTTACCAAGCTCAGGGCGCACATCCTATCAGAAACCTCTATAACTTCCCCCGAGGGGACTTCTCGTCCGATCTTGCCAAGGCGCTTTCGGCAGCAGGAGCACACGCCTACAAATATAATGATGTATAAATAGTTAATTTCGCTATTTATGGCGGTTGCTATCACTTGTGTCTATATAAGACATAGCTAACTAATAACCTTTACGAAAACTCACCTGATCCGACGGGAACGAATATGCCAGTTTCGTTAAGCACCGTTTGTGAAGCTAGTTTAGTGAACCCCCTCTCCGCTCTCGGCCGATTCTTAACTTTCGCACTGTGTGAGGACAGTAAAGCCGGGACGTCGCAACGAGTTGAGCTGCGTTTCCAGCCAAGACCAAGTGTCTCGCGATGGTGAGGGCATATCTTGAATTGATCAATGTATGGCGGACGTGAAAAGAGACCCGCTCTTGCGAGAATGAGCTCAACTTCATTCTGCACATCAGTAAAGGCAAGTGCAGACTTATGCTTATCTATATTACTGGTGCAGTTGAGCAATGGGATGAGTTTCACGGACTTTTCTTTATCCTTGCTACTGAAACCACACTTCCCGCCAACGATCTCTTGGAAGGAACAAGCTTCACCTTCCATAGTGGTAAAAAAATGATTTACGTTCTCACTGGCGCAAAACCCCGACCGTGGGAACAGTCCCATACGATTGGTCGATTCTCATCCTTGGCAAAGACGCCCAGGAACACTCTGTGCGCAACCTGGATTTGAAATTTCGCGGCGGATTTTGTTAATTTGGATGCCTCCCTTAACATGGATTTCAATTATCAATATTTTTTTAATGTACGTTTTTCTCTACTTTTTATCTGTGCAAAAATTGTTTTTTTTTTGTAACTGCCCACCCCACCCCCTCCCCCGCCTCAAATAATAAAATGGTCTGTGAGGTGCTTCACAATCTGTCACACAATTCCAAAATAACGCTCTGCCTGCATTCGCCAGGTCTCATCAGCTCCAGAGTGAACAGATTCCAACACAAAAACAGATCTAAGTGTGTCACGGATGTCTTAATAGCGTACCCAGGCATATTTGATCGATGAACTTCAGCGTTTCTTACATTAAGATAGAATTATAGGCTTTTCCTGAAACGTTCAAGCTTATATCTACTACCGTCACCCGATTAAAAGCTTCATATGCAGCCGCCATCGGCTTAATTCTGCCGCTGCAAGACAATCCATGCTCATGTCCGACGCAATCATACAATGGTAAGTCAGATTCATTCTCAAATTAAATATGGAATGAGAAAATTAGTTAATATGAAGCGCTCATTTCATTGTAACCGATGCGACTAGTCAATGTAAACAAACACTCTGAGGTCAATTTGAGGTCACTGAGCGCACAATTTCTTCGAAGTGATCTACTCATTGTGAAGCGCTCCCTAAAAAACCCAACCAAAATTTTAATGTACGTTTAAAAACTATATCTCAAGGCTTCGAAACCAAAATTTGGGGCAATTTGGAGAATTCCCATAACCGGGGGCTCGATT
>OX421453.1:34329086-34344086 GCA_949126865.1 Montipora capitata | reverse complement strand
CTCATGGTGATTTCTGTGTAACTGTGTACTATGAAATCTCTTTCTATTTTGTGTATTTTTGTTCAGCTCTCTGACGTGCTCAAGGTTGTTTTCTTCTGTTTTCAAAAATTCCTTCCTATTCAGATCCCTCACATGGTTGAGATTTGATTCTTTTTTGTTTCTTAAATGCCTTCCTATTCAGATTTCTCATGTGAGTGGGATTTGATTCTTTTAGTTTGTTTAATGCCTGTCTTTGAGATTCTCTTGTTTTTTCAATCCATGCTGACCTTTTATCCTCTTTAGCTTTATTCTCTTTATCTTTGAACTATTTATTTGCTCCCTTTTTTTCTGATCCATTCTCTCTTACGAGCTCTTCTGTCTTCTTTAGATAAAGTATTTACTACTGCTACTGTTTCATTTCCAATTACCTGTGGACATTGGTCATTTTAGGGGATGGTTGATACATAGTGTATCTCATCCATGTGTCCAATATTTATAACAGTAGGTTCATGTCCTGGTATAGCTACTGGACTAATAGCAGTATGTGGTGAAAACCCTTGGTTAGATTCTATTACATTGATTGTCAATGGAATGCATCAGCAACTGCTTGTCTTACAAGTGCTTCAGCCCACGTACCCTGTTGTGACATATTAGCTAAATACCTTGCCCATGAATTCCCTGTAATACTTTCAATGAATCTGTCTCGGTTAGCTTTCACATATTGAACACCAACACCACGAATGTTCATAGCTATAGCTACATCTGTATGTTTATGCTTATTAGTTCTTGTTTTGACAATATAATAAGTATCACGAGTCACACAACGGCAAGCTGAAGAAGTATTTTTTCCAACAGGTCTACTTCTACACAGTCTAGTGACAAGGTATATTCGGAAATCAATGGATAGAAAGTTTTTCAACCAAGACGAATGTGGTGTATTGTACATCATATAACGCTTAATACGCTTTATACTTGACTTACTTTTTTCTGAACATTTTGATGATTTTCTTAAATCGCAATCTCGATGGTTCTCTGTCACGGCAGGCATATTTACAAGTAAACTTTGACTTACTTCTTGACCGTTTGGATACTTCTTCATCTCCATTCCTACCAGTATTTAAGCTTGAATCAGTACACAGGTCTTTAGAGCAATGTTTGTTGTCCTGGGTGGCCACATAAGTTCTTTGGTGTCGCGTGATCTCGTCAATTCTGCCCATGTTTGTCCTCTTTTCAGTAGCCGTTTCGCTCATTAAGAAGTGTTCGTTTCCCTCATATAAGTTCGTCGTGGCCGACAAATAAGACACATTTTCATCAAAGCTTAGGACATTACCATGAGATTTACTCATTTTCAGGTCGCTCTCCAGCAAGCTGGAATTTATATACCCCCCATGAGCTTGAGGGGTCGAAGAGCAAATGCTCATCTCCTCGTCATCTTTAACGCGTGGACGAGTCAAAGGCTCCTGAAATTCAGTCTTCAAGTTGGCCATAGTACCAAAATCAACTCCACTTCAATTTAGGGAGACGCTTCGTGTAAAAGCTACAAAATCACCCCAATGCAATGCACAATCAATGCGGGCTGCGATGCATTCACCGTGATTGGCGATGGGCTCGGACTGCGCGGTTCCTATTCCAAGATGGCGTCGGGTTCGGGCAGTCTCGTTCAGGCCGACTAATTACGAACAGTGTCTACACCTGAGTGAGTGAGTGAGTGACACATTTGCATATCGGAGTCCCCGCATGAAACCCGTTTCTACGCTTCGCGTATCCACGAGTTTAAAAATTAGGAACAAAGAAGAAAATTGGCAGAAAATGGGTTACGAGAGCTGCTACATCACTGTCATGTTTTTGTCTTGGGTAGCGAGCCAATCACATTACACGGTAAGAGAGCTGCTACATTACTGTTACTTTTAGGAACAGGTTTTTCCCGCGAAGAGTATGATATTTCCCTTGACGCTGCGGTAGCTTTGTTTTGATTGGCTTTTACAAAAGTGGGCGTGCTCGATCTACCAAGGGAGGCGTTCTATAAATAAATATACTCGGCAAAGGGTTGACTCCTCGGTCAAGTATGGGAGATAGAAGTTTCTCTTGTTGAGCTCCTGCTTTAGACTTGAAATTAAAGGGAGACTTCGCGTTGGATGTCACAATTGAGCGTGCATCTACTTTGGTGAATTTCTGGACACAAGTGTCTAAGAGAGCGCTTACCTGATGATCCACAATGAGAGGAGGCAATTCTTCTTCTTCGTCTCCACTGACAATCCCTTGTATCGAAGTGGCTTTGTTCAATAAGGGCGCTTGGGTTTATAACATAAACGAAAAGAAGGTTAAAAGATTGTGAAAGATTATAAGCAATCAAAAACGACTAATTGGCCATTTCAACCGGAATTTAATGCTTATAGTTACTTGGCCTTTTTATAAAGGCGAGGATGGAGTCGACCTTGTTTTCATACACATCCCACTGCTCTTCCGAAATCTTTTGTCTTAGATATGTGAATGCCAAAAAGCCCTTGCACCAAGAGATGACTATGCGCATTCATCAGTAATACCAAATGTCTGCAAAACCCAGATCACTGTTTTCAAGCCACATGAACACAATTACACTTAAAAGCCACGATAATTCACAGGTAGACTATTTATAAATATAATCTATAACGGCATACTTTCTTCCTAAGGCAATCAGTGGGCAACCTATTCATACATGTGTAATGTGGAATTATCTTTCTGGTAGTTTTCACGGAGGTCAAAATGACCTTAAGTAAGTGCTCTCCCATGTAACAAAGACACCCAAAAAACCTATCAACGTCCTCTCCGCCTTTTACATAAAACATATTGTTACCAAGAAGAAAGGATTCCAAAATGCAACGGTACCTTTGGGTCCCAAGGTGGCTGGTTTGTCTCCAGTGTTGATGAACGTCTGTTAAGATGAAGAATGTATGTGTGAACATGAGATGTAGGCAACAAATTACTTACATTATTGTACAATATACTCTCTAACATGAATCTGATTAGCTAAAAGCCTACAGTTAATCCTGGGAATCAAAGCAATCTAGAACGTGTTTATGGACATTAATGTGCAAGGTGCGTGCGCATTGAATGATGTTCAACAGCAGTGCATGCTGGTCGGTTTTTCCTCATTGTTTTCTTGAAGTATTGTTTATTAAAACCAATGTATCTTAAAGGCCTATCCAAATGGGAAATGTTTGGCGACCAAACAATATCAAACATTGTATGGTGACCAAACATGATGTTGAAGTGACTGGCCAAACGGTTAAAACGCGTTTGATCTAACTCAGATCAAACTCCACAAGCAAAGAACTGTGGGTCACATATACGTAAACAACACGTGGATACAAGCGGTTGCGCAAGCGTGGTACGCATGCGCACGACAAACATGTTTGATACGGCTGTCCAAACGAACAAAACTTCGAGAACAAAAGAAATGTTTTAAGTTGTTCGATCGAATGTTTGATGGCCTTGAAATTTTATCAAACACAACCAACCACGATCAAACAGCAACAAACAAGGTGGCTAAACCGTAAAATGTTTGGTCACCAAACATTGTTTGGTGGTGTTTGGTCGCCAAACATTTCCCGTTTGGACAGGGCGAAAAAAAAAAAAAACCTTTCCACGCATTTTTCGTGGTATCAAAACATTAACAATCAAGCCTTCATCGTTAAAGTGCTACTATGATGAAAATATCGCCTCCTGTTTTCTTCAGATTTTGAAAGTGTTTGCCTAACGCCTTACTGGCAAAACGTTGAGCTTGATTTTTATCTAAAGGCTGTTTACTTCGAGTGTAAGTTCTGAATTTCGCGGTGCGCGATTGCCCACGTTCAAAACTGACCACTTGGACCTCAAAGGGCTGGATCTAGGGGAAAGTGGCGTCGTTTACTCACTGGCTTAATAAAATCAAAGCGTGTAAATGCAGCTTATTGTACCATAGGCAGCCCAAGTTCGCGTCACTAGAGAGCGTGTAATAATTGATTACTAGTGGGAATATTACCTTTGAGTGCAAGCGGTGTTTCGGGAATTCCGTGTTTTCAGTGTTCTAAGATGAAGTCAAGGCTGCACACTAAGATTTCGACCGTTGTCAGCTCAGAGGCGGTTTGCGACTCGAAAATCCATCCCAGCCACGATTTTTTCACGCAAAGCTAAAGCCACATCATTTGCGAACCTCTGTGAATGTTTCGTCGTCAAAAATCCCCACGCACTTGGCTGGAAATGAGCATTTTCTGCTTCCGATTCCACGATAGCTGATGAAGTTAACGGCTGGTGATCATGTAACATGACACGGTGCTTGGGTCCGAGGTCAAATCAACTCCACCCGACGAAGTACAGTCATTTCATTTACAACACTTACCCCATCCCCACAGCGGCTTCTCGAAGAGCTCCATGGTTACGAGTGACGCTGTGGGGATGGGGTAAGTGTTGTACATGAAATGACTGTATCTCGTCGGGTGGAGTTGATTTGACCTCGGACCCAAGCTCCGTGTCATGTTACATGATCACCAGCCGTTAACTTCATCAGCTATCGTGGAATCGGGAGCAGAAAATGCTCATTTCCAGCCAAGTGCGTGGGGATTTTTGACGACGAAACATTCACAGAGGTTTGCAGATGATGTGGCTTTAGCTTTGCGTGAAAAAATCGTGGCTGACATGGATTTTCGAGTCGCAAACCGCCTCTGAGCTGACATCGGTCGAAATCTTAGTGTGCAGCCTTGACTTCGTCTTAGAACATTGAAATCACGGAATTTCCGAAACGGTAAAATAAGCTCCAAAAGGCACAAGAATACACCAGAGGTGAGTCATTTTCATCCCTTCTATTGACTGAACGTTAAATGGAGCGTTTTTTAGGCTTCATAATCGACGGCATTTTATTTCCCATACAAAGTCTTACAACGCGTTTAAATTCTCAACGGCCGCCTGTAACGCAACACCGCTTGCACTCAAAGGTAATATTCCCACTAGTAATCAATTATTACACGCTCTCTAGTGACGCGAACTTGGACTGCCTATGATTGTACATGCAAACCACGAGTTTAACAGTCTGAAAGAGCGAAACCCCCTTGCTGCATTATCAGCCGCGTACACACGTATTCCACATTCTAAAACTGGTGAGTCTTTGGCGTCACTTTCTGCTCGATCCAGTTCGATCAGGGTTTTCCGATAAACATTGGTTGTCATAGTGCTCACCCTTGGTTTATCACTTTCCCTGCTTCGAAAAAATTGGCCCAGGAATAGATATCTGCACCAAAAGTCATACATTTAGGTTAGGTTAAGGTTCGGTAGGATGATTCCCATGAAAGGGAAGTCGGTCCATGTGCGCTCAGATAACTAGACCAAAAGATTCTGGGTAGGCTTTAAATTCATTGTCTTTCTACTACTATAGAAACCTAACTAACCTGCAAGACATCTTGATAACGATGGTTTCTTTCATAATCTCCCGCCGATGAAGCCAACGCTTTGATGTCACGGAGAAAACTCTTTATCTCCCGTTGGTCCATTTCTTCGCACTTTTTCGTCCACAGCTCTTCATAAGATAATAAGGCTTCCTCTGCGTACTTTCTGTGAAGCTCCTTTTCGTTGAGGTCTAAGCACAGTTGAAGGATACCTCTTATTGTTCTTTCTCTGGCTAGACATGAGCTCATCGTCTCCGTTATTTCGTCAATGCCTTCCCTTTGTTCCCACTGTGCTCGCCAGGAAGTCAGAAGGGTTTTTCGGAATTCGGTAACACTCTCCCTTTCATCTAAGTCTCCATATAGTTGTTCTACTTTACTTCTGAGGGTTTCTTTCTCATTTCCTTTCTCACCGACAAAGTTTGCCTTGAAAAGAACTTTCTTGTTCAAATTTAACTTGAGTCTTGTGAGCTTTGAATGATTCTCGTGCATGTCAAGTCGAATGCAGAGCTCAAGTATCTTGTCCAATAGCTTACCTCTATTATTTAACATTTCGTTGAGCGTTCTAAGGTCCGTTGCCGCATCGAACGTTGTATAAAAATCTTTTTCGGTTTCATCCACGAATCCATCATAAAACCACAATTTCTCCTTTTCATACTCGTGCTGTACATCTCTCTCTCCTTCAATATCTCCCAAAAGCTCCACTATAGTGTCAATAATGAGTCTGTTGCTCTCAGTAAAGCCAAACCTCGAACTGTCTCTCTCCTCTTTCCAGAAACGCTGACAAAACGCCAAAGCCTCCTTCTTAAACTCCGTCTTCTGACTATCATCCGCCATCAAATAAATGATAGCATCAATAAGAAATTTCCAAACCTTGCTATGGTTCCCCGGTTTCAGTGATTTCTCCATTTCCCAAGCATTCCGGAACAAATTTAACGCTTTTTCAGGCTCTTGTAAGTTTGCCTGGATAACGCCTTGCTGGAAAATGCTTCGCACTGTATCCGGATGATCTCCAAGACGTTTTCTTCGTATTTCAAAGGCCTTGTCAGCTGGTTTCATCGCTTCCTCGAATTTTCCTTGAAATTGATAAGCATTTGCAAGATTCCTGCAAAAATCGGCTTCGTCCTCATCACCTGTCATTTCCTGCACTTCTAAAAGCCTGATTGCCTCTTTGTAGTATTCAACGGCCTTCTCGTAATTTCCTTGGCCCTCGCAAATGGTGCCTATTTGATTTTTGAGAACCGGCAAGTGATAATGATACTCACCACCCTTCACCACTTTCTCTGTCATCTTTAGAGCCTTGGTGTAAGACTCAAGGGCTTTGGTGAGATCCTCGAGGCCGTAATAGCAGTTACCCATCAAGTTATAGCACCTGACAAGAATGTCATCAACTTGTAGCGGCTTTTCCATGAGGTCTAAGCATGACTGTAAGCACTGCAGTGCTTTCTTGAAATCAGATTTCTTATGATAGATTACGCCCTCGAAATACGAGTACAAGCCTTGGGTCAACCTGAAATTCTCCGCAGTTGTATCTTGGACTTTAACAAGAGAATCAGCTGCTTGCTCCAACACTTTGACCGCCTCACTAGGCCCGTCTTGGTCCAGGACATACAAGGATTCCCAGCACTTTAAATGAGCACGAAAGAGTGAGCCTGGAGTGGAGAGGCAAAGAGTCATACAAACATCACATAAAAGATTCAAGGAAATCACCTTTGGACAACAAATGCTGGTCAAAAACATCGATAAGGGAACGATAGTTGTCCAGTAAGAAAAAAACTATATGTCCATTGACACAGACTGATCAATTAACCTAGCAGTTCTTTCAAGATATGGTCGGTGGTGACAATCACTGAAACCTTATCAAAACCCCAACCAAGTTACCTCACTTATATGTCCAGAAATGAATACCCAGTTTTGATATCTAACACAAATTGTCCCGTTCAATTTAAGCACTTTGCCACCGGTTTCTCACAATAAGAGAAGTGCTAGTGATTTCAGATGATGATCAGCGTTTGGGAGTCACTTTCAGCCGTTAATTGTCTGTATTCCAAGACACGAGTGATGTTAAAATCGCAGAGAAGAACAAGGGAACACTTAATGATGATTATTATTATTAAATTCAAATGGGTATTCTACATTCATTTGAAAGCGGCAATTAAAGCATATTTCTTTAAAAAAAAAATAGTAGCAAAAATGCTGGCCATTTTGGAATCAGGTGCATGGACTACTAAGATACATGAATTTTGGATTCAGTGTTAATGATTTCTTTTTAAGAAAATGAAATGATTTAACTCTGTAATGACCTTTCTGAACTACATTCCCACAAAATTTTAAAAATTACTTCAAAAAACACACTTTATCTGGGATCGTGGATCTGTGTTTCATTATTAATAAGCAGTTCCTTTTGTCCAAAACACACTATAATTTGTCGCACAAACCCTATCCATTTTATTATTTTCATTAAATTATTTTTTAGGCCAAAAACAATTATTCAAATCGATTGAAAATGTCGTAAAAGCCAACGTGTGCCTTTTATCCCTAGCGCCTAAACACCATTACATGTATGATGACATTATTGTAGGAAAATCCCATTTTTCTCCATATCTGCTTTACAGTGAATACAAAGAAGTAAACTTTCCAAATTCAGTAGTTAACATTATTATTATTATTATTCCAAGAGGCGCGTAGTGCTTAGTTGGCTATAATAATCTCATATCCAACAAACGCGAGTGAAATAATTGTTTTATCAAAAACGCCCAAAAATTATGGATAAATCTTCCCTACTTCAGTAACTGATACTGTGGAGCATGGAATAATATCTCAAATACCATGATGGCTAAAGCCAATCAAAACGCAACAAATGCATTATCCAATGAACTATTGTAGTTAAAAAAAAAAAAGTACTAGTATATCCCAAGGATAGTAAACTACTACGGATAATTTGTTGTTTACCAGTCCGTAACAGAACATTTAGAGTTTAAGCTTACAATGCACCTATTAAATAGTAGTGATCTTCGCTTTCGACATTCAAAAGACGTACTATACAAATTCCACTTGAAACTGAAAATTGAAATGGAGTTCTGGGTTGTCTAAAGAACTAGCTGGAGAATTCGTGTAATCAAATTTAATTGGGCAATTGAGCTTCATATTCTCATTGTGCAGGCTGATGACGTCCAAACAAAGGCCTTTCCCACGATTTTCCCACGAGCGACTTCAGCAGTTTCATTTCACAAATTGGCAAAAACTTCCTCAAAAGTGAACCAATTGTTTTATAACATTATCAACAATGTAGTTTCTTTTCAATGTTGCGTAAAGGGAAATTTCCTTCACTACTCTTTAAAGCGCTGTTTATTCATTCGTAAAAATATTCTACCTCGCTTCAGCCATCTCGCGTTCTATTAGTCAGAAAACTGACAGGTGAATTCATCCGTGCAACTTAGTTTTATTTTCTGAATACAAAATTCAATTGTGAAAAAAAGTAAGGTGCTGTTTGATTGGCTAATTTACAACAGGCCACAACCTTGCTCCGGTTACTGAACTGAAATTTAACATTTAAACTACCACATTGAAAATGTGGCAAGCGTCCGTTCATCGTGATTTGAAGCAATTGAGAAGTTTGAAGAGCACTTAGAAATTATCTTTCAAGCAATACAAACTTCCCGTGTGCTTTGAATCTCGAGGAACGCAGGTAGCTAGACGCATGAACCAACTGTTAAATGTTAAGTAGTGGAAAAATGTATCAAAATGCAATATAAATGTTCTAATTAAGAGTTGTTAAGTTTTTTTAGATTATGTTAAAGTTCTGCCTTCTGGTTGCTGCGCAGAACATTCTCGCCGAAAGCGCGATGGATTATGGTGAAAAAAGCAAGCAAAGCCAGTGTAGTGTTTTTGTTTTAAATTCCGATTATTTTGTATGATCTTTGTCTCACCTGACTTTCCGTCATTACTGCACATTTTCGCCCATGATTTGAAAAGCTCGCATTTCTTTTCATTTGACAGCAAGGCATTGACTAGTGACACAATCAAGTTAACTCACCCTGAGTAAACTTACTCCATCCCGAGAGTATAAATTACTCAACATTTCTGCTACAGGTTACTCAGTATAATGAGTTACTATGGATGCAACGATTTACTCACTATTTTGAGTTCAATTTAATCGGCTTCTTTTGCTGTGTAGAGCTGTACCTTCTGGTTGCTGCGCAGTACATGTACATTCTCGCCGACAGCACGATGGTTTATGATAAAAAGCCAAGAAAAGTCAAAAAATCGAGATTTTGCGTAGTATATTTTAAATTCTGATTATTTAGCTCAGCAGCAATTATTAAGTACGATTTTTGTCTCACCTAACTTTCCATCATCACTGCACCTTTCCGCCCATGATTTGAAAAGCTCCAATCTCTTCTTACTTGACAGCAAGGCATTGACAAATGACACAATCAACGCATTGTCATGAAATTCACCAGGCATGCTAAAAATCTCTGATTCCAAGGAAATGTCTATAGCAAACTCGTAGTTCGCACTGTCACTGGTAAACATCGTAAACGCTTTATCATAGTCAGCTTCTACAAATCCTGCAATTTTTTTCACTTTTGACATGAAGTGCTCATAAAACTGCTCCCTTGCATTTGTGTATGATTCAATAAAACGTTCATCATCCTTTATGCTGTCAGCATACTTTTTCAACAGTGGATGAATGTCATACATCAATTCCTTTTCTTCTCTGTTCACAACGGAAATGATGGCACTGGTTTCTAGCCCCTCAAGCTGAGCCACAGTTTCTGGCACACTAATGCCAAGAACCTGTGCTGCTGTGGAGACAGAGAATGGGCCACAAAACAAAGAAAGTGAGACTGCTGATGCTTTCAGGCAGTCAGATGGTAGTGTGTTGAACATTTCATGGATCACAGATTTTTCACCATGACCAACTCCTTCCTCATAACCATAAGCTTTTTCTTTGGCATCTTGAAGTTCTTCATGCTTGGACTTCGGTGGGACCCCTTTCTCTTCAAAATCCCGGATAAATTTCTCAATTTCATTGATCAGGTCGCTGGGACGTTTCCTTTCCTGTTTCAAAATTGCTGCTAACCCTTTCAAGAGAAGAGGTTTCCCATTGCAGACACCAAGCAACTTCTCTTTTTGCACCATGTTAATGTCAGTAGGCTCGTCAGAAAGAAGGATTTTTTCCGAAAAATTATTCTCAAGTGGTTTCAGTTCATAATCCTCCACCTTGTTAACCTCATTCAATGGCGTCCTTGACGTCAAAAGTATCCTTAAAGCTGTCGTCTGCCTGTCTTTATGATATCCTATAAGCTTTTCTAAGAACTCCATAAACGATATTTTTAAGTTCGTGCCTTCCTTCCCCTGTCCCAAGGTAAACTCTTCAACGTTGTCAAAAAGAAAAAGCACAGGCAACCCCTCGCTTTCTTCAAAAGCTTTCTCAAAGATTTTTTCCACCACAAAACTCATGTCTACGTGTCCCTCACGCACAGTAAGGCCAAGCTTGTTCATGAGGTTACGATAAATTGCTCTCATATCTTTTGCTTCTCTTAGATCAAAAATATAAGATTTTTGCCATTCTGAGCAAATCTTTTGAGCTAGGGTTGTCTTTCCAACTCCTCCCGGGCCGTGCAAATTAACAACGGATGATTGTCCTGCTTCAAGTGTTGCTGTGATCCTCTTGAGATCGTCGTTCCTTCCATGTAATTGTTTCTCCGGATGCAGAACCGGATGAGAGGCTATGAAGCTTTCAATACTCTCCCTGATTTGCTTTTGGTTGCTTGATTTTGAAGCTACAAAATCTTTGATGAGTGTAAGTTTGCTATTCGACACATAACCAAGCTTTTGTAGACGTTTGAGACATGACAACAGATCTTCGTTTTGAAGCGAGTGAAATTGTTCTCCATAAATCGTCTTTGACGACTTCACAACCTCCGCTGATTCTAGAGGAGAAAACATGGTGGAGATGTCTCGGAAGAGTTTCTTTAACTCGGAGGAACGAACAACGGTGGACGCCATATTTAAATTGGCAGCTGTACAACGCGAATATTGTCGCCCTTCGAGTCTTCCTTCCTTGTTGCGCATGCTAGAAAGCAATTTTGATTGGTTAGTTTAAAAAGTACCAACGTGACCGGAAGTAAACAAGAGCAGAGGGATGGCGAAAAGCCCCACAGGGACTACGCCAAGAAAAATAGTGCTATCCACGTGATTAAAAAAAAAAGAGGATAAAATAAACGGCTGCTGTGAGCCAGTTCATGGATTAATTGGATTCCTAGGGTGGTGGTGGGAGGGGAGGGGGGGGGGGGGAGAAGGGGAGGGAAGGAGTGGGTGGCAATGGGTTTCTGTCTCGGTAGTAGCAGGGGGCATAGGATGTGGGCTGTGGGCTTTGTTATGGCTTGTTGATAACGTATCTTGATATTGACTTAATGCTTTCCTTCTTTTCTTTGAACAATCAGTCTATCCAATGTTAAAGGGACTATGTCATGCAAAATGATGTAATTTCGTGCCATCTAAAATGCCCAAAAAAGAAAATCAAACATTGCAATAGGCACTTAAAACTGTTCAACAACATAAAAGAATACAGCAAAAGCAAAAAGAAGCATGCATGGACAAAGATGAACAAGACTGAATTTAAAGGAATTCGACATTACCATTTTGGAGTTTTGAACTCAAGATTAACCAAAGATCTCCCTTAAACACCCAAAAATATGTGACATAGCACCTTTAAGTAAACCTCTTATAATGTAAACAATGTTATTAGAAAGGAAAATTGATAAAAGCAGTAAATCCCCACTTTGGTTAGGTGTTTCCACCAATATGGCATAGCTCCTCCACTTGATACATAAACACCATACTGTGACAACTCACATTTCCTCAATACACTCTGACGTAGACTATAAATGTGAGCCTTTCAATCTCTTTACATGGAAAATTGATGAACCAAATTCTATATTAAACACATTCAATTCCAACTTTATTTCCACAAAACTATTTCTGATTAGATTTTCATACTTTTTCTGAATTGTTTGCTACTTTCTTGTGAATGCTGTATTTCTTTAGAGATGTTTTCAATTAAAGTATATTATTATTATTATTATTATTATTATTATTATTATTAGTATTATTATTATTATTATTATTATTATTATTATTATTATTATCATTATTATTATTATTATCATCAGACTTTATTCAAGACCGCACTTATCAATTATTATTTCTATCAATAGAACAAAATGGTTGAGCACCGGGCTGTCACGCAGGAGGTCGTGAGTTCAAGTCCGGCTGGACCAACACTCAGGGTCTTTAAATAACTGAGGAGAAAGTGCTGCCTTTGTAATGCCATCTGCAAATGGTTAGACTTTCAAGTCTTCTCGGATAAGGACCATAAGCCGGAGGTCCCGTCTCACAACCCTTGGGTATATATAAAAATCTGTGGGACGTTAAAGAACCCACACACTATTCGAAAAGAGTAGGGCATGCAGTTCCCGGTCTCGTGGTCTGATCTATGGATATAGGGGTTAGGTGTCAATTGGGACGAAAAGATCTGTTCCTCTCCCCTGTCACTCCATGAATTGTGGCAAATAAATTAAAGTAAATTAAAGTAAAGTAAAGTAAAATTGTAAACAAAACAATGATTTAACAAACCAGTAGGAAGGAAACAATCACATTACACACTCAGTCATATCCAGCAGACGTCCATGTACATTATTTATTTAGATAAACATATGAGAGGTACACTTCAAGAAAGCCAAAGCCAGGGGCTTAAATGAGTCCCTCCCAGTGGGTCCTTGTTCATTTTAAAGATGTGTTTGTGTTCCTTTGTTCCCGAAATTACTTTCATTCGTTCAAACTTTTTCCCAGCTCTTTTATCCCTAAAAATGTTCCCTTGTTCCCTAAGATAGTTTGTCATTGTTCCCCTGTTCCCTGAAACCCCTGGGAGCGACTATCAGAGGCATCTGGAAAGGGAAAAAAACCGATTATTATACATGTATATAGAAAAGAAGAATTTTACCACAGTTGCTTCTAATCTCACAATCTGATTGGCCAAGTTGCTCTTGTCGAAAAGAGTCTAGACAACACTGCTCACGTCATGCTCACGTCAATGTGTCACACAATGTAATAGCCAATCAGGAATGCTCATTTTGGGAAATGAACCAGTCATAGTTTGAGAAAGTTATGGACAACACTTGCTGTTTCTTTGAGTCACGATGCACGATGCTCTGAAATACACATTTTGTTTTGCGTTAAATATTGTGGAAAAAACAAATTGAATGTGGTTCAACTATGATATTCATCATCACAATAGCCAAAATTTGTTGTGGACTATCTTGGCTGTGCCTGAAGAGTACGCAACATTTTGACCACTGCAATGACAAATATTGTTGTCGATAAGAGTACAGACAATGCTGAACTACATTCGCTTTTTTAATTTTATGTACATGCAAGGCTGCTGCCTAAGAAAAATTTTCCGGAGCCCTTCGGGCTTCCAACATTAAAAGTTAGTAGCCCAAGTCATTTTTTCAAGAGCCCAGAATTAATTAATTAAAAGTGAGGATGAATCACCTTGTGATAAGCTAGGCGCCCGTTCAGGCTACTCGCTCAGAAATTTGGTCGCCCACGCTTGCAAGTAAGGCGCCCAGGCGACCGGGCGACTGTTAGGCAGCAGCCTTGACATGTAGCTCATAAATACTAAACAAAACACAAAACTCAATTTTAAACATGTAGTCCTATACTAAGATGATGGCAATAAATCAACTAACAGTAAACCAGGGACAATCCCAACAAAATATCTGACTTTCACTAGAAATACTCATTCTCTAAATTATAATTTAGGCTTATAAAATATAGTTTTTAATACACATTAATTACCAAAGTATAAAATCTAGTATTTTAACAAGTAGCTCTCACACAACTTTGAAATTCTTGCATTTTCAAAATGTTCATGACACGTTTGTTTTCAACCAAAGCGTCCGGGTGGGCAAATATAAGTTGGAACTTCGTAAGATTTTCCGGTGGCTCGAAGGGACAAACGAAACTTGTTCGCTATCTTCGGCGCCATCTAAAGCACCACGAATCTGCTATAAGAAAGTTTTCATCCCACTGTTCTCTTAACTTGTTCACGTGGTCTCTCATTCGTGAATTAAGAGGCGATATCACTAGTACTAATACAATCGCAACTTGGTTCAAAGACATGCAATTCCTATTTATATTCATGACTCGTACACAAGGATGGGTGTGCAGCTCGAACTGTGAGCCTGAGTGTTTAATGCCGTCCGAGTATCGTTACAAAGCTCAGATAAGATACTAGTTACAAGGTAAACATAAAGTAAGAACCACTCAGGCTAAAGCATGTGCAACCGCCTGATACGCAAACCCAAAAACCCAGTGGGAAAATAGGAACGTATTTCCCGACCAAATGCACGCGCACTAACTTCTGGGGGCTAGAGGTAATATAAGATTTCCAGACATACAAAGTGATCTAAAATAAAATTTGAAAGTTCGAGAGCTGAGATGAATACATTACATCCTGACAAACCTGATATATCTAAATAACAATAGACTAATTCAATGCCATAGCGGCATCCGTGCATTTCATGCCAACAGGAAAATATTTACATTCTTTGTCGCT
>OX421453.1:34319086-34324086 GCA_949126865.1 Montipora capitata | reverse complement strand
TGTCATTTTAAGTAAGACAAAAATTGAATTAATCGTTTTGACTCCGACTACATTCTACTTTCTAATGGGTACAGCGTTTGTCGCTAGGCCACCGTATAAGAATATTGGAATACTTTTTCCTTTTTTCCCCGTTCAAACGAACGGGGGACAATAAAGGACGACAAAAATACTCTATCGAATCGGAAATAAAGCATACCTGCCCCGTAACTGGGGCAGTGCACATGCGTCAGTGCACAGATTGCAGTTATTCGAATTTTGTTACCTCAAATGTAAAGACAGAGAAGATTATATGTTTGGAGGGCTCCAAAAATAAGTATCGGTTGCAGTATTTACCAGGCCCCAGTTGTTGAAAGGCCGGATAACGTTATCCGGTGGATACTCCAAACGTTTTGTACACACCTTTACTTACATGTGCTTAGGGTGTGCATATTAATGCTTACGTGCCCCAATTCAAATATCTACGCACAGATTGAAACTGTCGGGTAGTGACTTATCCACCAGATAAAGTTATCCTGCCTTTAAGCAACTGATACCGAGTGTTAAATCTAGTCAAGTTGATCATGCTACTGATCATCGATGGCCACGTGCACTTTCCGCAGTTAGCAAGTGAACTGATGCATGACTTGTCACCTCTCCGACTCTGGGATATGTTCGTATGATACAAGGCCGAGTTCTTTCATTATATGCCAATTAAGGTTTGCAAAACCCATATTTGTGAGACACCGCATGAGCTCTTGGCTTGTTGCTTGGAACGTAAATCTCTGGTACCATTTTCTGAGCGCAATTCGACAGCATTCCTTTGGAGAGACTTCTGTATCCTGTAATTCGTCAATATCAGATTCTGGAATCTTTGGTTCGAGATCTCTTGCCAGAGTTATCCAAGAAGTTCCTTTTTGCATTTTCTCGGCAACCACATCACAAATGCGACGACTGATTTGTTCGTTGATCTTGGCTCGAGCTAATGCAGGGCAAATTCATATAGGTTAATGGTTTAGATACGTCCAGAAATGAAAGGAATGAGATGTAAGCGGGATTTTGTTTAAGTGCACACAAACTCAAATATTGTTGGTCTACAATGTTGATCTCCCCACCGAAAGCAAACAAATTTGACGATTCAAATTTTCACTTTTTATCTGCCGGAAGACGCGTAAAGTTATCAAAACTAGCAGTAATTTGGACCCACGTCACAAACTGCTTACCAATGCAAAATTTCTTCCTAAACAGCAATGCAAAGCTGTTCAGTTCAGTTCAGTTCAGTTATTGTGCTCCAGTTATTGACGTCCAGCTCTACTTTGAAGTTGAGCTTCTTCTTCATGAGGCTGGTGAGCTCTGCTTTATTCTGCGTTGCCTTCTAAACAGCAATGCAAAGGTGTTCAGTTCAGTTCAGTTCAGTTCAGTTATTGTCCTCCATGATGCGTATCTGACGCTTTGACGTCCAGCTCCACTTGGAAGTTCAGATTCTTCTTCATGAGGTTGGTGAACTCTGCTTTATTCTGCGTTGCCTTCTAAACAGCAATGCAAAGCTGTTCAGTTCAGTTCAGTTCAGTTATTGTCCTCCATGATGCGTATCTAACGTTTTGACGTCCAGCTCCACTTTTGAAGTTGAGATTCTTCTTCATGAGGCTGGTGAGCTCTGCTTTATTCTGCGTTGCCTTCTAAACAGCAATGCAAAGCTGTTCAGTTCAGTTCAATTCAGTTATTGTCCTCCATGATGCGTATCTAACGCTTTGACGTCCAGCTCCACTTTTGAAGTTGAGATTCTTCTTCATGAGGCTGGTGAGCTCTGCTTTATTCTGCGTTGCCTTCTAGGCTCTGAACTTGGACACATTCAGGATTTCAGAAATTTTACACAACGAGGGTCTGTAATACTTGCATTGAGGTCTTGCAAATAGAACGCGCTTGGTGAGTGCGTCATTCGGGTGCCTGCAGGTGTGCGCCTTATATTTTAGGTACTGCGCCTCGATAAAATCGCGTAGTGGTGGTGTACCGACTATCCTCTCACAGTCGCGACGTAAAAATTTGAACCTGAAATCGACTTGGATTTGAGTTTTTTTATTTAATCCACCCCGTATCATCCTCCGTAGGAATTTATACCAGCATGATTCTAGTTTGGTAATTTCAAAAGATTTTGGCAGTATCGCTTGTGACGTAAAATCGAGAATAGACCCATGCCTCTCACAACATGGTCGTGGATCCAAATTTCTGCTAATTCTGCCAAGTTCACGTGGCTCGCACAGCACAGAAGGAGGCAGTGTGGCCCAGCGGTTGGGAAGCTTGTCTTGAGATCCCGGGATCCCAGGTTCAAGACACGTTCTGACCACTGGTTGAATTTGATCCTGGTTGTCCCTGGTTCAACTTCCCAGCTGCACTTGTAAATAGCCAACTATTTTGCCTCCGGCCAGTTGGGATTCTTAACAGTTGTTTTTGTTCTGTTCAGTCGTTTCGTTGTGTCTCATTGGCCCTGAAAAGCCCCTATGGGGAGCGGTCAATTAAGTAAGTATTGTATTATTGTACAGAAAAAAACGAGAATTTCTGGGTAATAATTTGCTTCGGATGGGGACACTTATATTAGGAACAAAAATATTTGAGTTTAAGTGCACTTTTAGTGTTACGAGGTCTCCCATTTCCCCCCTCCCCACATTTCACAATGTATCCTGATATACAGATATCATATGATCCTAGTTTAACGCCATGGCTTCCACGAGTCTGGCATAGCTCAGTGATAGAGCATCCGAACTAGTAATCGGAAGGTGGTAGGTTCCACGACATTATCGTTCTAACCGAAACACATTTGAACAATTCTATCTCTGACAGCGAAGTCCTCCCTAACAATTATTAAGTATTTAGACGAGATCGTAAATCTAATGGACGCAATGGAGGAGGCTGCTGATTGCTGTGCGGGACCACATTACAGCCACTCCTCGGGAGTCTCTTCAGACTGAATCTGAATTTATTTTTATCGATATTCTATCCTCTGATGATCGTGTTATTACTTTAGGAGTCTTCTACCGACCCTCCACCCCCCCCCCCCCCCCCCCCACCCTCAACGAAGAAACGAAGCCTCTTGAGAATTTGCAAACTGCCCCCCAAGAAATTGGTTTGAGAAATGATTTGATTTTGGTCGGACACTTCAACGTCAGTATGATTGATTGGCGAGATTGGTTTTATCTTCGAGAGCTGCTCACTTACAAACCCTGGCACTGTGCATTTTTAGAGGATAACATTGATATTATCTGGTCTGCATGGTCTGACCTGCTATTTACTGCAATCGACGAGTGTATTCCGAAACGACAAATACAAACACGGAAATACGCTCCATGGATCACCTGCGAGCTAATTAAGTTATGCACGAAGAAAAGGAAGCTTTACAAGACAGCCAAAAGATCTGGATTACAAAAAGATTGGAAAGTATATCGTGATCAGGACAATTTGAAGATCTTGAATCTTACTGCGCTTGCGTATACCACTCATTCTTGTGCTTATCCCACAAGTGAGAACCAGGCTTAAGCAAGGAGGACGGCAACGGCAACGGCAACGGCAACGGCAATAACAACACAACCACAAAACAGTGATATTATTGGTTAAAAGGGGAAAAATAATCGTGCTGCACGTGCGGCACGCATTTTAGCACAGATTTCTGTGGTACTCTGCATAACGACGACGCGAAATCATTAAATAGGCCATTCTACAGTTGTTTGCTCAGCGACCTAGCCTGTGAATGGCTGCGAGGCTGCCGGTGACCTTGTATTGATACAGTCCCCACTGCTTTTATCACGAAAATTGTGTTGTTGTAATTCTTATTAGTCCATATTAAAATTACAACAGTGCGAAGGTTTTGTATCAAAACAGGGTCACTGGCTGCCTCGCTTCCATTCCCTGGCTAGGTAACTTAGCTACAACTGTAAAATGGTCTAGTTGAGGTTTTGACGACAACATAAGCATGCCGAAACAGAGAATCTTCTATTCTCTATTTTTACGGCTCCTCCATTTTGTTCTTAGCATACTTCGCCCACCTTGTACGACTTGAACGAGATCGAATAATCGCGAGAGACTTATGATAAAGCAAAGTTATATTCTGAGGGGACGTTTTCGTAAATCTCGCAGTCGTGGATCTCAAGGTAGGGAGTTTAAGAAAAGCCGACGGCTTCGGCAACGACACAAAGCAAGAATGTGATTGGTTAAAAGAGGAAAAATACTCGTGCTGCACGTGCAGCACGAATTTCCGTGCATTTCTTTGCCGTACTCCACCAAAACAACAGCTTGAAATCCCCAAATTTTATGATGACAACGTGAGCATATAACAATGAACCATTCATTTATTTTAAAACCGTTCGTACCCAGTCCAGTTATAGGACAGTTCGCACGTATTGTACAATGTGATCAAGACGGAATAATCGCGAAATACTTAAGTTATATTTTGGACTGACGTTTTCGTTGCCGTAGCCGTAGTCTTTGCTTCTCCATTCCGCTGTCGTCAGTAGGGAGAAGGGAGTTTAAAAACTCCCTATAACCCTACTGACGACAGTGGAATGGAGGAAAACCCATCGCAAGTATGGAAACAAGTCGTCCTCCATCAACGTACAAAATGCAAAGAACACTAATAATCTTACTAGTCGTCTGTCTTTACGAAACCCTACGCACCTTCAAGAAGACGATCTCTTATATGCTTCAGGTCCTCACCACCTGCTTCTAGCCCACTGACGATCTTGTCAAAGCACCTTTCCTTGTGTTCCTGAGGGAGCTTCGAAAGTTCCGCTAGAAATTTTTCCTTTACATCTCTTAAACCCATTATCGACTTCCTCGACAATTCCAGGTGATCCTCGTAAATTTGTTTTTTATTGATCTCGTTTAGCACTCCACAGCACGCAGTGAGGATGCCATACGAATCATCAAAAGGAGCCTCATCAAATGTGGTATCACGAAGACGCAAACCAAAGAATTCCACAGGTGTTTTCTGCCGAAAATTAATAAAACACATTCAATAAAATTGTCCATTGAGG
>OX421453.1:34299086-34316586 GCA_949126865.1 Montipora capitata | reverse complement strand
GAGTAAACTCCATGAAGTCTTACTCCTAGGAGCCAATTTGTTAAAGGGGGCACAGTTTTTAACATCTTTCATTCTACGTTTCTTCAACAAACCTTGGAGCCGAGAAAATTATCTCACCTGACGTGAAATTTCCGTAAGCGTTCAGGACTTCTAGCGGCGACAACATTTTCGGGATCGGATAGGAACATGAAAGCTTTGTTGTTAAAATACATGGGCTCATCTGAGCTTCCATCTCCTATCATAACATTATCTTTCTTGCTCTCGCTCTCTTCTACCTCTGGTTTTTTACACGTTGGCGAGCAGTACAGCCTTAACTCCGATGGATAGTGCAAACGAGTGTCTCTGGGAACAAACGCTAGAAAAGATGCTGCTTTTGGTACAGAGTCTAAATTGTTGACTTCTGGTTCCACAGCTTGATCAATAACAGCGCCAGCGCCTCCACCCAACGGGAGTTTGTTCCAACACCAATCAACCAAAGTCCACAAACTGCAACAAGAGGGAGTTGTTGTAAGGCATGGACGTGGTAAAGAATTCGACACTACTGATTATATCTCCGTCATTCAGGGGTGATCTGAAAACGTAAGAGTCCTTCTGCGCGTTTCCTGGGAAGCTGGGATGCCACTGTGATAGTGGTGAAAAACCTCGCCTCTAACCAATGTCACCGGGTTCGAATCCCAGACACAAGTCATGCGCCTACAAATTTTCAAATGCAACTGCAACAAACTAGTTGCTAGGCGACGGACGAAAGGACAATTAAAAAGTCCTAGGCAACTACAATAGTTTGACATCCTTCCTAAAGGACATACTTAAACATCAATGGTTGGCTTTGAAAATTGTAGGGGCGCATGACTTTGTAAAGCCCACCGACCAGCGGGACACATTGTCCATTTAGGACCTAGAGAAACGACGTAGCTCGCCAGGAGTTCTGATTTTTCAGTATATAAAACTAATTGGTATCACCTTCTTTACAAAGATGGCAAACAAAAGTATGAAGAAATTCTTGTCGTACAAGAAAAGCAGGGGCGAAATCTCCGGGAACCAATTTCTTGAAAGTCCCGCAACTTTCAAGGCCTTTTTCGGGTATCACAAATTTTTCAGCCATTAAACTTAACAATCATTTTCCGTTTCGCTATCTTGAAGTAATGTTTTAAAAACGAGCAGCAGTGTTTTATCGGGTCTAAAAACACGAGACGTAGCCGAGTGTTTTTAGACCCGATAAAACACGTGCTGCCAAGTTTTTGAACAGTTTCAAAAGCATTCCACAAAAAGCGTGTCCCTCTGGAGTCCGGACAAAGGTTAAATTGTGAGAGGAGAACATCAGCATACAAGAAAAACAAGCTATGTCTTATTAGTATGTTTTATATAAGGAATTCTAATGAGGAGTGTTTCATTAGTTATAAAGGTCGTGCACGTGACGATTTATCGGTCACCTGATTGGCTACCCCACTCATGAATTATTAATGAACTTTCGAAAACGTGTTAAAAAAGACCAGTTAAAATCGAAACAAGCGGATTGAAGTTTCTTGACTGGCTTTTGAAGCCCAAAACTGGAAAGGTTCCGGGACCTTCGAGAAAAAAGAATACACAAGAGGAAAAAAGTCATCTCAACTTTGCTTTGACACTTACACTGAAAAGTGCCTGACTTCAAATGTGATGATATCTCCGTCAAATCTCGGAGGCGTCTCAAGTTTGTCTGTTATTTCTTTCCACTCTTGCTCCTCAGGGCTTGATTCTTTGAAGAGGACACGAACACGGACTATTGACATATCGATGACTCTTCTCCTGTAACGTTCTTCCAAAAACAATGGAAGCTGGATGGTTACAGGCTTCAGAAACTCAACTGCTTTTGGACTCGTTATTCGCAATATCGGTCCTGGCAAAATTTTCTTCTTGTTGAACAATTTTTGGGAAACTTCTTGAAGCTGAGTAAAATGGAAAATAAAGCAATAAATTACAGAAATAATAATGTTTACACAGAAATTCCTATAGGTAATCATATGATGTCGAATGCAATTTGGAATAAATAAGCAAGAATATTATTTTTCAGAGACGAACACGAGCTTATGCATTTCCGTGCATTCTTATTGGTTAAGAGAAATGCAATTTTCTGGTAACAGTGCAGCAGAGGTAATTCAGTGCAAAAAGAGGTAACAAACGAAGAATTACTTTCGTACTAAAAAAACCTGGAAGACTTAAGTCTTCCATGTTTGTGTTCCTTTCAAAGAAACGGCATCCACGTCTGTGTCCCCTTGGTAATAGACAATTTTACAGTTGTGTTCTTAGTTACCTGGCCACAATCTCGACGCCAGAGCTCTTCTTTTGCCTGAGGGAGAGAAGAGCTCCGGGGAACCTTAAAACAAAGTGTCTTCTCATTGGTTTTCGTGAACAACAATCAAAAGCGTATCTAATTGGTGCATTCATGTTAGCACGAGGAGTGAGCAGGCGCCGTAAGGCTCAAATAGCCAATGTTTGGCTGTAAGAAACCTAAGGCGCATGTTCTTCTACCTAGAGTTTCCCAGAGCAGTGTAAGCAGCTTCTGTCTAAGTGATTGCTTCAGTTGTTTAGTCTTTTGTTTTTGGCTTGAGTATATTGAGGCAATCACATTATTCATGGCTTGCATTCACTTGATTAGACGGCCATGGTGGTGTACAAAACAAAAGCAAAATGTCCCTCACGTTTGAGCCAAATTCCCGCGCGGTGGCTTCATGGTTAGTGTGCTCGACTCCGGATCGAGTGGTCCGGGTTCGGGTTCGGGTTCGGGACATTGTGTTGTGTTCTTGGGCAAGACACTTTACTCTCATGGTGCCTCTCTCCACCCACTGCAGGTGTATAAATGTGTACCGGCAAATCTATTGCTGGGGGTAACCCTGCGATGGACTAGCATCCCACCCAGAGGGGAGTAGAAATACTCGGCCTGATGGGTCTTCTAGGCTAGGCTCGTAGCAGACTTTACCTTACCCAGTTCCCAAAAGACTTTTTCGCTATTGTTCAGCACGCCAACATAGCAGCGATGATGTCAGTTGCAAGCCAAGGATACATTGAGTTACGAGGGCTGTTACATGACTCGAAAAATCGAGCCGACGTTTCAAATTCTTTCTGACCAACTCGAACATGCGCGTTGGATAGCACGGTCCCTCTAAACACGGGTAATTGACACATGTGACAGGCTAACCTTGACAATGACTTCAAATGATTCATCTCGTGGAACTGCATTTTGCGGAAAAGATATTCTCGCAAGTGGAAATTCAGGCCACACCAGTTTGCTTTCCTGACTTGTGATGGTATGTTCATGCGACCTTAGACGACAGACCACTACGAACGTCGAGCATTGTGTTATCTTACTGATAGCCACGGGAAAGAGGAAGTCTGGAACGTCACCAGAGCCAGCGTGGTCTCCCTTAATGTCTGAAAAAAAGCTTCGAGTTATTGACTTGTGTTAACCACGGAGAATGGAGACATGTTCCACTGAGCTGTAGTGTGCATATTTGGTCAAACTGGCTTGGGTTGATCAAAAGATGGACAATGCTATCAGTAGTGTATAGCTGAGTTGGTTTTCATAGCAGTCATCCGTGGAATCAGGGGTGATTATCTTAGAGCGGTTTTCAATTGAGTGTCGAAAGTAAATAGGGACTTGCTTTGGTTTTGCATTACTTCACTCAGTAATTGGTTAAAAGTTATCGCGCCATTTTTTCAACCAATCAGAAGTGAAACCGAAACCAATCGTGGCTTGCGCGTGCACATTTTCCCGCGCTTTGTGTCGGCTACGTATAAATACTTCAAGTTTTGATTGGTTTACTGGATTGTCTCCGTCCTTTTTGATTGGCCAAAGCAATTACTTTGATTTTGGTTTTACCAAACTCCATTAAAATTCGCTCCACTAATCTTAATCAGCATTATTAACATTTTTGGGCAAACAAGCTACATTTCAGGCGGAACAAGTTCTAAGCAGATTTTAAGACCGACGACAGCTGGGCCAGTTGGTGGAGCATCGGACTTTGTGTGAGAGATTGCGGATTCACAACACTCAGGGTCTGAAAAATAACTGAGGAGAAAGTGCTGCCCTTGTAATTTCACCTGCAAATGGTTAGACTTTCAAGTCTTCTCTCATAGGGACTATAAACCATAGGCCCCGTCGCTCAATGCTTCCTGTTAATCCACACTGTGGGCCGTTTAAGAACCCACACACCAGGGGGGAGACCCCGGTGTTGGTGGTCTATCTCTCACAGAATTGTAAACCGCAATGAGACTTTATTTGATATGTGCGGTATACAATTATAATCACTTCATTGAAGTCTCAAGGTTATTTAGATTAGCACGAGTGCTCTGCTAATTGGGGAGACTACAAATCAACGGAAACCAAAACAAATCAAATCAAATGTTGTGAGGAGAGAGGAAAACCGGAGTACTTGGGGAAAAACCTCTCGGAGCAGGGTAGATAACCAACAAACTCAACCCAAATACAGCAACGAATATGGGAATTGATCCCCGGGCCACATTGGTGGAAGGTAAGTGCTCTTACCACTGCGCCAGGCCTGTTCCCCAAAACAAACAAACCACTACCATTACCAATTTATACTATGATCGTAAGGCAGCGTTTACACGAACGCGGTTTCACATAGACACGGTTTAACGACTTTGAAACTGCGTCAAAATGGATGCGGTTTGGAAGTGTTTACACGGAACCGTTTTCGCCAGAGAATCAAAGCCTTGATGGTATAAGCGAACGCTGCACTACGTGCTTAATTCACCATTTGAATCGAACAATAGAAATTTCGCGTTAAAATAGTAACCGTATTCAAATTGATGCGCTTTCGCCGTTTAAACGACAGATGAAACCGAATCGTTTTGAAAGCGCTACACTTCTGGCAGCGACTTCAAATCGACCCAGTTTGGCCAACAGTCTTGATCGGTGTCGTGTAAACAGAAGGCGTAACCGCATCGAAAACGATGCGGTTACAAATGAAAACGCGTTCGTGTAAACGCTGCCTAAAACACACGGTCCCTTTCTAGACAACAGTTGCATCCGTCGTCTGCTGTTACTTGGTTCAGGTAACAAAACCCACTTTACTATAATCACAAAAAAACTCAATCAATCAATTCTCACCATGCTTCGTGCGCAAATCCTCCGTTTCAACAATATCGTCCCACTCATTGGTTTCACTGTTGATTAAAGTTTTAATCACTACTTCATAACCCTTAAGATTTGCGGCACAGTGTGGAATGACTATTGTGACAGCTTCATTGAAATGCTGAATCCTCAGACTGTCCACTGCTGATAGCTCAATGACATCACTGACAATGTCCTCCTGATCAAGGAGAGGCGGGCAACGAGCACGAGGATTCCATCTGACAAGTTTTAATATTCTGTCTTCAGACACTGCGCCAGAAGGGAAGATTACATGTACGGCAACTTGCTTGGGGTCCCACCGTGTCCCTTCTTTGACAACTTCTCCACTGAAAATGTCAAACAAAAGAGTTGACCAACTATGCCCATTCGTACCGATCTACAGGCAGCGAGCCTACCTCATTAGTCAGGCCTAAAATTACCCATCTCCTAACAAATTACAAACACGCCAGGGATCAACCAAATCACCGAAAAAACACTGTGTAACACAGAAACTCGTCAATTTTCAAAACCATTCCCATATATTAACTATGCATTGTCATGCATTTTTTAAAGAAAAATACAACTGAGAGTTAAGAGATATCGCCGGATGATGACTCGGGGATGTTAGGAAAAAATCTGAGTGCTCCTTCGTAAGAGCCGAACCTACGATCTTCCGATTACTTCCGGCGTGACTTCGGATGCTCTACCACCGAGCTATAGGAGTCCTCTATAGCTCAGTGGCTCCGTGGTCGCAGGTTCGACTCCTGTAAAGGAGCACTCGGGTATTTTTCTGAGTATCCCCAAGTCAACATCGATAAATAAGTCTCTTCATTTCATTCAACGGGGTTAGCATTAAAATAGTGTTCGTCGAATTTTGAAATTAGTTAAACTTCGCTAAATTAAAGGTTTACCTACTGATGATGCAGTTTTGAAAGCTGTCGACCTTATATTTTTCTCAAATATGAAATATAATAATAATAACAACAACAACAACAACAACAATAATAATAATAATAATAATAATAATAATAACTTTATTTAAAGTGCCCCTGTGATCAAAAAAACCACTTCCCTTTTTCCTTCAGATTTTGAAAGTGTGTTTGCTTAACACCTGACTTGCAAAATTTTGAGCTTTGATTTTTATCCAAAGGCCGTTTACTTTGAGTGTAAGTTTTGGATTTCACGGTCCTTCATTACTCACGTTCAAAACTGACCGATTGGACCTCACACGGTTGGATCCAGGGAAAAGTGACGTCAGAGGCTCACTAGCTTAAAATTTCAGCGTGTGAACGCAGCTTATTATATATGCAAAACGTGAGTTTAAAAGTCTGAAAGCCCAAACCCCCCGTGCTGCATATTAATTCTGCGGCGTACACACGTATTGCATTCTTAAACTAGTGAGCCTTTGACGTCTTTTTCTCCTCGATCCAGCTCTCTCAAGAACATAATGTTAGTAATGGCGGACCATTAAATAGGAAAATTACAGTTAAAATAAAGAGGTGTCTTTTTGAAATCAAGGCTTAAAACGTGGGTCACTTAGTGTTTTGTTAACATATTTTTGAAATCCAAAGAAAAATATGAATTGATTTTTTGGTCACAGGGGCACTTTAATTGTCAAGGTTATTTAGCCGAGCACGAGTGCTCTACTAATAGAGGATACTAAAAGCCAACTGAAATCAGAAAAAAGCAAATCAAATGTTGGTTTTTGAGGAGTGGAGAAAACCAGAGTACCCGGGAAAAACCCCTCGGAGCAGAGTAGAGAACCAACAAACTCAACCTAAATATGACGTCGCATCCGGGAATCGATCCCGTACCACGTTGGTAGAAGGCGAGAGCTGTCACCACTGCGCCAGCCCTGCTCTTGTTGATTGATAGGGACGATATTTAAACGAAATTGCGAGTATATATATTATTTCTATCTTCACGACCACCCTCAAAAGAAAACGGTGAAGCAATTGCAGTGTTCTCACCAGGATTTTGTCTTAAGGAGTCCAAGGGCCCCCTTTCCTGCAAAAATACGGGCCCTATAGGAGCTTGGGTGGGACAAAGTCACTGGCGCTCCATGACTAGAGTGGAAAACATACTTCGTGATTTCTTTGTCCATTTTATCAAGGCACGTTCAAACTGGAACTCATGCAATGGTGGCCCTTCGACAATATTGTAAACGCATTTGATTTGTTTGCCTCTAGACAGATCTTACAGGTCCTGACCTTTTTGTCGGCATCATAGGCAAGCCATGTGTATCGCAATCCACTCTGAAAAACACGGTCTTTCTTTAATGAAATAGCTTGTGACTGACGACGACAAAAGTTAATAAAATTGAAGGCTTTGACAAACTGTTTCATTCAGTTGAAGAAGCAAAGATCTGGAATATTCGCTGGAACCATTAAAAGACTGCTAACTTACTTTTAAAAGTCTGTTTGGCATGTAGCATCCTTGTGCGCACAAGTGAGCGCATTTGCATGGCTTTTAATGTGCCATTTCTATTTTTCTCGCAAGTGCGCGGCCTGGCGAGAACACTGCGATTCCCATGATTTTTAATGGCATAGGACAAACCGTAATTCCAAATTCCAAAGACTGTTTACCTGCATATAACAATGCTATCCTCATTCGTGTCACGAAAGGGACTCGAGAATTCATTTTCATCCTGAAATGAAACCTCATCCTGAGATGAAACCTCGATTTCCTCATCAGAAGTTAAATCGACCTCTTCGTCTTCCTCAGATTTTTCAGAGGTTACTTCTATCTCTTCGTCCTCTTCTTCCGACAAGGTTTGGTTTCCTTCTTCTTCTTCTTCCTCTCCACTGACACTCCCTTGTGCGAAGGCGGCTTCTTTAAATAAGGGCGCTTGGGGTTATAACATGAACGATAGGAAGGTTACAAAATTGTGAAAGATGAATAACCAATCAAGAACGACGAATTGTCCATTTTACACTGAGTTGAATGCTCATAGTTACTTGGCCTTCGTATCAAGGAGACGATAAAGTCCACCTTGTTTTTATACAGATTTCACTGCTTTTTCTTTTAAAATTTTGAACAAGTTAGCATGAAAACCGCCTATTTTAAGTAGGAAATAAAGCAAACTGCAAATTTCTTTTAAGCTTACACATCTGACAAGCGTTAAGCATTCGTCTCATGGCGCAGAATGGCCGGACATCATTGATACGCATGAGTTAAAATCTTTTTAGCATAATAGCACCGCGCGAAATTTAATGACTTCGCCTCTTAAGTGGGCGAACTCCTCTCTTCAAGCTCAATTTAAGGAGCGTATCTGGTCACAAAGAGCCAACTTGTAAGCGCAAAATAACGAGAACATCATACCTTTTCAATCGAGACGTTCAAAAAGCAAAATAAACATGGAGAAACTATTGGAAATTTTAGTTAAAATTCGAAGGATGTTTGAGAAATTTTATATGGGAATTTAAAAATGTCTTATGCGCATAAGTGTTAGAAATAGTACGAGGATGTGGCGTCTGTCAACAAGTATAGTTCAGCAAATAATATCAGGATTATTTAACACAATCTGGGAAGATTTATGTGGCGTATTCATTGAAAAATTTTGTCTACTTGCCAAAGAAATCGTTTTGTCTTAGATATGAGAATGCCAAAAAGCCCTT
Source organism: Montipora capitata (assembly GCA_949126865.1). Taxonomy (NCBI): domain Eukaryota; kingdom Metazoa; phylum Cnidaria; class Anthozoa; order Scleractinia; family Acroporidae; genus Montipora; species Montipora capitata. Next base: position 34,307,862 of record OX421453.1, on the reverse strand, counting down.
GCACCAAGAGACATGCGCATTCATCAGTAATATCAAATGTCCTGCAATACCAAGATCATTGTTATGAAACATGAACACAATAGACACTTTGCATGACCGTGTCATGTGACCTTGTCAATCATAAAAAATGGTGGTGGTACAAAATAGACGCCAGAAATGGAAAGAGCGTGATGAAATTAGTAAGAATAATTAGTAAGAATAATTAGTAAGAATAATTAGTAAGAATAATTAGTAATTAGTAAGAATATCAATTTTTTGACCACTGACGTTTAAGTGCGTAATTTTAGAGCGGTTTGAAAGTTTGAAAAATGTAAAAGAAGTGTGTGCTGGATGGCAAAGCCTGTTTTCCTCATAAATCTCAGTTACTTTTTTCAGCATTAAAATCACTGTAAAATCTCTCACCCAGATGTCAGTGGCCCCAAAATCGACATTCTTACTAATTTCATCACGCTCTTTCCATTTCCGGGGTCTAGTTTGTACCACGACCATTTTGCTGATTGACAAGGTCACGTGACACGGATATGCAACAGGGCCTATTAAAAGTCACAATAATCTACAGGAAGACTATTTATAATTAGTACATACTAAAACAGTGGATAGCGTTGAACGCGCACCCTGATTGGCTACTGAAACTCCGGACATTTTCGCGCTTGTTGGATATGAGATGGTAAATAGCCAACGAGGCACGTAGCGCCCAGTTGGCTATGACTGATTGTTTTATTTAATTCCTTTAACTCCAAAAGTTTGCAAGTACGAAATTCGAGCGAAAAAAGCGAGAAAATCCGAGCGAAATCGAAAAAGCTTGATGAAGATGCGAAGTTGTGTTAGCGGTAAGACAGAAGCAGGCTCATCACCACAACATTTCTTACCGTTTCGCATAAATTGATCCAGACTTTCCACAAAAACGTTTGCTTTATTTAGACAGAAATTTCACTTTCCTGCGAAAAATTTTTCAGCTTAGCAACGCTTAGCGCAATCATTTACCATATAAGGTCAAACTAGGGTATATGAGCTGATAACCGAGATTGAGTAAACCAATCAGAGCACTAGAAATGCATCAACCGAGGTTGAGAATTTAATAACCTTTGTTATTAAATTCTCGACCTCGGATAATGCAATTGTAGCTTTCTCATTGGTTCACTGGATCTCGGTTATCAGACAATATACCTGCGTTTGACCTTATATGAAAATGAGTGCGGCAAGTGTCGCTCAGCATAAAACTTTTGGCGCCCGGAAATCACATCACTTTCCGGTCGTTTCTTAAACTTAAATAAAATTCAGCAAAGGCGAAGGTTGAGAATTTAATAGGACAATTATTCCATTCGCCCCTGTTGAATACGAGATTGGCTATCGCCTCGTTGGCTATTTACCATCTCGTAGATAACGCGGGCTCATGGAATAATTGTTTATTATTCACATCCGAGCAATTCGCGCGGATTTTGCGCACGAAAATGTTGTAATCTTTGAAGAAACAAATGAGTTAAAATCATCTTTTTGTGCTATATTATCTCACTGTTTTAGTATATACTAGAACAACTATTCACCTTTGTGTCGGTGGCTATACTAGTGGTGGATATATCCATCACTAGCCACCTCCACTTCGGTGACTAGTTGCTTAGTATAAGCTATAAAGGCACACTTTCTTCCTAAGGCAATCAGTGGGCACTCTATTCATAAATGTATAATGTGAAATGATCTTTCTGCCAGTTTTGAGGGCCATTGAAAGGAATCTTAAGCACGCAACGTTTTTAGGACGCAGACGGCAACAGCAACATTTATATTGCTAAGTGTATTTTCTCAATTAGAGCTGATAAGCTTAAAAATCTGCGACACACTACCGTCTTGGCATTTGAAGAGTTCACTTCCGGTTGCCATCCGCACTTTAAAAAACTATCAACTTCCTCTCTGTCTTTTACGTAAAACGCATTGTTACTAAGAAAAATGACTCCAAAATGAAACGGTACCTTTGGGTCCCAACGTGGCTGGTTTTTCTCCAGTGTTGATGAATTTCTGTTAAGATGAAGAATACATGTGTCAACGAGAGATGTAGGCAAGAAAGTACTTAAATTATTGTACAATACATCATCTAACAGGAATCTGATCAGCTAAGAGCCTCCAGTTAATTCTGGGAATCAGTGCAATCTTTTGATGAATAAATTACAGAAAAGTGCTCTTCGACTAATGTATTTGCTGATAGCAAAGCTCATAGTGCCCCGCTATTTGTTCACTCCAGACTCCAAAAAATAACAATGCTCTTTTCTCATTAGGTTTCCTCTATGATGATGACATTAATAATCACCGTGTCTCTTCTAAAATTAATATCATTAATTGCTTCTAATATAATAAATTGCTTAACCTCGGTTTACATGTATCCAAAAAAATCAGCCCAGAAATAGACATCTGCACCAAACATCACGACAAAGACATTATTTACCAAAGATCTTGGTAGGCTTGAAATTCGTTGTCTTTATACCAATGAAAAACTAACTAACCTGCAAGACATCTTGATAGAGATCTTTTCTTTCATTATCTCCTACTGATGAAGCCAAAGCTTTGATGTCACGAAGAAACTTCTTTATCGCCCGTTTGTCCATTTCTTCCCACTTTCTCGTCCACAGTTCTTCATAAAATACTAAGGCTTCCTCTCCGTACCTTCTGTGAAGCTTCTTTTCGTTAAGGTCTAAACATAGTTGAAGGATACCCCTTATTGTTCTTTCTGTGGCCAATGAGCTCATCATCTCTGTTGTCTCTTCAATGCCTTTCCTTTGTTCCCACTTCGATCGCCACGAACTCAGAAGAGCTTTTCGTAATTCGGTGATACTCTCTCTTTGTCCTAAGTCTCCATACATTTGTTCTACTTTACTTTTAAGGGTTTCTCTTTCATATCCTTTCTCACCGACAAAGTTTGTCTTGAAAAGAACTTTCCTGTACAAATTTAACTTGATTCCTGTGTGCTTTGAACGATTCTCGTGCATGTCAAGTCGAATGCAGAGGTTAATTATCTTGTCCAAGAGCTCAACTCTGTCTTTTAACATTTTGTTGAGCTCTCGATTGTCCGTTGCCTCATCGAACGTTGTATAAAAATCATTTTCGGTTTCACCCTGGAATCTATCATAAAACGACAATTTCTCTTTTTCATACTCGTGCTGTACATCTCTCTCTCCATCAATATCTCCCAAAAGCTCCACAACAGTGTCAATTATGAGTCTGTTGCTCTCAGTAAAGCCAAACCGCGAACTGCCTCTCTCCTCTTTCCAGAAACGTTGACAAAATGCCAAAGCCTCCTTTTTAAAGTCTTTCTTTTGACTATCATCCGCGATGAAGTCAATGATAGAGTCAATAAGCTTTTTCCAAACCTCGCTATGGTTCCCCGGTTTCAGTGATTTCTCCATTTCCCAAGCATTCCGGAAAAAGTTTAACGCTTTTTCAGGCTCTTTTAGGTTTGCCTGAATAACGCCTTGCTGGAAAATGCTTCGCACTGTATCCGGGTGATCTCCAAGACGTTTCCTTCGTATTTCATAGGCCTTATCAGCTGGTTTCATCGCTTCCTCGAATTTGTCTTGAAAGAGATAAGCATTTGCAAGATTCCTGCAAAAATCGGCCTCGTCCTCATAACCTGACATCTTAAGCACTTCTAAAAGCCTGATTGCCTCTTTGTAGTATTCAACGGCCTTATCGTAATTGCCTTGACCATGATAAACAGTGCCTATTTGATTTTTGTAAACCGGCAAGCTATAATGATACTCACCACCCTTCAACTCTTTCTCTGTCATCTTTAGAGCCTTGATGTAAAACTCAAGGGCCTTGGTGAGATCGTCGAGGCCGTAATAGCAATTACCCATTGCGTTATAACACCTGGAAAGGATGTCATCAACTTGTGGCAACTTTTCCATAAGGTCTAACGATAACTGCAAGCAATCCAGTGCTTTCTTGAAATCAGATTTCTTATAATAGATTTCGCCTTCGAAATACTTATACAAGCCTTGGGTTTGCGTGAAATTCTCCGCAGTTGTATCTTGGACTTTCCTAAGAGAATTATCTGCTTGTTCCAACACTTTGAAAGCCTCACTAGGCCCGTCTTTGTCCCGAACATACAAGGATTCCCAACACTTTAAATGAGCACGAAATAGCGACCCTGCATTGGAGAAGCAAAGAGTCATAACGGTCGGCAAACAACACATACATGTAAAAGACACAAGGAAATCACCTTTGGCCAAAGCAATGCTTATTGAAAACACTGATGCGGGAAAGAGAGTTGCCAGATGTGCGACACATTATGGCAAGAAGCAAGCAAGGCCAAAATCATTAAAATTTTGCAAAGTATGTTTATTTTAAATGGTGATCTCCACAACAATTTTTAAGTATCATTTTTGTCTCACCTGACTTGCCATCATCGGTGCACAATTCTGCCCATGAATTGAAAAGCTCTCTTTTCTTCTCATTTGATAGCATGGCATTGACAAGTGACAAAATCAAGGCAATCTCATGAAATTCACCAGGTATGCTAAAAAAATCTGGTTCCAAGGAAATGTCTATAGCAAACTCGTAGTTCGCACTGTCACTTGTAAACAAGGTAAACGCTTTAACATAGTCAGCTTCTACCAATCCAGCAATTTTTTTCACTTTTGACATAAAGTGGTCATAAAACTGCTCCCTTGCTTTAGTGTATGATTCAATAAAACGTTCATCATCCTTTATGCTGTCAGCATACTTTTTCAGCAGTGGATGAATGTCATACATCAACTCCTTTTGTTCTCTGTTCACAACAAAAATGATGGCACTGGTTTCTAAACCTTCAAGCTGTGCCACAGCTTCTGGCAGGCTAATGCCAAGAACCTGTGCTGCTGTGAAAGCAGAGAATGGACCACAAAACAAAGAAAGTGAAACTGCTGATTCTTTTAACCAGCCAGATGGTAATGTGTTGAACATTTCATGGATCACACATTTTTCACCATGACCAACTCCTTCCTCATAACCATAGGCTTTTTCTTTGGCATCTTCCTTGCCTTTGGACTTCGGTGTATCCCCTTTCTCTTCAGAATCCTGAATAGATTTCTCAATTTCATTGATCAGGTCTCTGGGAAGTTTTCTTTCTTGTTTCAAAATTGCTGCTAACCCTTTCAAGAGGAGAGGTTTCCCATTACAGGCACCAAGCAACTTCTCTTTTTGCACCACGTTTATGTCAATGGTCTTCTCAGGAAGAAGAATCTTTTCGGAAAAATTATCCCTGAGAGGTTGCAGTTCATAATCTTCTACCTTGTTGGCCTCATTCAATGGCGTCCTTGATGTCAAAAGTATCCTTAAAGCTCTTGCCTTCCGATCTTTATCATATCCTATAAGCTTTTCTAAGAACAGCATGAATGACATCTTTAAGTTCCTACCTTCCTTTCCCTTCCCCAAAGTAAACTGTTCAACGTTGTCAAGAAGAAAAAGCACGGGCAACCCCTCGCTTTCTTCAAAAGCTTTCTCACAGATTTTCTCCACCACAAAACTCATGTCTACGTGTCCCTCACGCACAGTAAGGCCGAGCTTGTTCACGAGGTTACGATAAATTGCTCTCATATCTTTTGCTTCTCTTAGATCAAAAATATAAGATTTTCGCCATTCTGAGCAAATCTTTTGAGCTAGGGTTGTCTTTCCAACTCCTCCCGGACTGTGCAAGTTAACAACGGACAATTGTCCTGCTTCAAGTGTTGCTGTAATCCTCTTAAGATCGTCGTTCCTCCCATGTAGTTGTTTCTCCGGATCATTCAGACGCTGTTGGGAGGCTTTAAAGCTTTCAATACTCTCACTGATTTCCTCTTTGTTGCTCGAAATTGAAGCTACAAAATCTTTGATTAGTGTGAGTTTGCTATTCGAGACATAACCAAACTTTTGTAGAAGTCCAAAACATGACAACAAATCTTCGTTTTGAAGAGAGGAAAATTGTTCTCCATAAATCCTCTTTGACGACTTTACAACCTCCGCTGATTCTAGTGGAGAAAACTTGGTGGAGATTTCTCTAAAGAGATGGTTTAACTCAAAGGAACTATCAACAACTGTGGACGCCATCTTTAAATTAGCAGCTGACCAAAATACCGTGGCGCAAAGCGGAAGTTCTTTGCCTAGTCACGAAAGCAAACGCGAGTCACGCGAGGAAAGTCACACAAGTAAAAGTGCAAACGTTTACCAGTAAAACGTTTTCAAGCGGCGATAAACAGTTAAATACGCAATAAAAGTATGTCCTGTCCAAAATATTGTGGTATGCGCTAAACAGGTTTTTCAGGGTGAAAAAGTGGTAATATGAAAGAAAAAAATCAAATAATTTAACCGTTTTATGTTAACACAGGTTTAGAACTTTGTTCAGTTAATAAAATAGCCTAGTAAAGCCCGAAATGGAGACAAAGAAACGCTGAAAAGGGTTGGGACAATAAGGAAAAAAATAAGGATTTAAGATTTATTATCGATGCATTTATGTCTTTGAACATTCCCTCTTTATTTATAAAAGAGACGAGTTCGTGAATTAAATGCTAATTCATAAATTAGTCCCGCGATGTAAGAAACAGGGGATATTACGTGGTCGCGGGTGGATGCTAATTTTATGTTCGAGTGTTAAAAATAAATCTTAAGGGTGAGCGAAATGATAGAGTTATGATGTTATATTATCAACACGAGAAGAGAAGATTCTTCTAACGTTCTGGCCCGGGTTGCTCGAAGCATGGTTAGCGCTAACCAGCGTTAAATACCATGGAAACCTATTGGTTTTGATACCTCTTAACCAACGGTTAGCGCTAACCGGGCTTCGAGCAACCGGCCCCTGTTTGTTACGTAACCATCAAATTAATTTCAGTCATTGTGGAAGCCGGCACGCCAGTTTTGTAATGGTAATCACATGATTTTGACTGCAATTTGGTCACAAATTTCAGCCCGAAGGGATAGTCAAAACAAGCGAATTGAAACAGATTACAACGTTTGCCAAATTCAATTTCTTCCTAAGTTATTTGCCTCCCAAAGTGGGAGCGAAGCCCAAGTAAAAGAGGAAGACACCCCATGCAAGGCCTTTAGCATTACTTTAATTTCTTTGTCTAAGATTCGGAACTTGAGAACGCAAGGTCATGGACAGTTAAGGAGCTTAATTAAGCAACGACCAAGGAGACGGCAACAAGAACGTCACAAATTTGCATATTTAGTGGGCAAAAACAATAGCTTTGCACGCCATGGACGTGAGTTTTCCACTTCTGTCCATTGATGACGGCAAATAAATTAAGTGCCGTTCCAACGAGTGTCATTTTTGAGGAACTACCAAACCCTTCTCATGTTAAAAAGGTTGAAATAGTCTCGAGGTAATTGCAATAATGCGAATTTATATTTTTAGATGAAGTTCTCGTTGCCGTCGCAGTTGTCCTTGCTTAAAACCCATTGACTCCTGGGGGTTCCCCATTGACGAGTAAAATCGTCTGGCGTTAGGCAGAGTAAAATTGTACTAAGTGTGGCCGGTTTAGGGGTGAAAGGGTTAATTAACTTAATCAATTAAGCTCACTATTAACGCTCGCTATAGTATCCACGTGAAGCTGCAGTGACTCTCCAGGGGGCCGTTTCTCAAAAGTCCCGAAACTATACGGGCCATTTTCGGGTGTCACAATTCCCTTTGTAACTCAAGAACGGAGAGCATTAAATTCGTCAAACTTCACACTTATTTTCCTTTTTTTTTTTCTCCCTATGTTCCTTCAAAAGGGGTTGGAATTTCTGCTTTTACTTGGGCTCTGCTTCCACTGCGGGTAAGATACTCGGCAATATAACTCACCTTTAAGCTCTCCAAAAAATCAGATACGAAACTGATTTCACCACTTTCTAATGACCTGGCTGCATGGGGACAGTGTAACTCCCAACACACCGGTTCCAACTAGGAACAGATTTCTCCTCTAGCATATACCAGATCACCGATGCATTACTGACCTAACAGGACCACACAACGTGCATGATACACTTCTTTATAATGGAGAAGGCGCATGCATAGTCCTGTTACCTTCCACCTTTGCTCAAGCTTCTTCAAGGACGATCGACAGAAACGAAATTCGTGAAACTCTGCACTTAACATTCCATTCATTTATAAGTTCTTTCAAAGAAAACCAAAGCACTCTTCCCGGCACAGGAGAGGCTTTCTGTCTGCGTGGGATGAAAATATATTCGTTTCTACCCGCTGCCACTTAGTTTTCTTCCGCTTGAAACTTTTTTTTAGATTGTTTGTGATTTTCTTTTTCTTTGTCGTTTTTCCACTCGACAGACTGACCCAAAATTAGGGAAAAAAGGGGGACAGCTTAAGATCGATTCAACACTAACTTCTGCTGCTTAAAGTAATTTTATGGATTAACAGTGATTTGGAGCCGAATGTTATAGGCTTGTGCACTATATTGCAGAACTCAATTTAAAAATTCAGCATTCCCCTTCCTGTGGATTTAGATTCTTAGGACTGACCTGGTTCGTCAAAAACGTATATATTTCATGGCAAACGGGGCTTCAACCCAGAGCATGAGAAAATTTGAATGGATTTAGGAACCTATGATTAGGCTTGTATGAGTAGTAGTTTCACAGACGGAGTGCTGGTGACCCTCCCAATTTTCAGAGATAGCTCATTATGCAATGCACTTTCAATATTCATTACTTTAGTCTCGGCTGATAGCTTGATCTGTGGAAATGCTATTTCGTTGACCAAGTATTGGAGTTGAAGGCTTGAAGGGTGGAGTTAAGCAATTGTCAATCTCTCTTATTTCATACCTCATTATCTCTCCTCCTTGCT